>JAPMOR010076452.1:73258-85281 GCA_026543865.1 Argiope aurantia
ACAAACAGATTAGTATTAATTAAAATGATAAAAATATCACGTACTGATAAGAAGAAAAGGCATCGATTCTATTGCCGATTCGAGTATTTAAAACGTAGTATCTAACTTCATGAAATAAAAATTGGGAATTTTAATTTAAGCAATAAACTATTATAAATATCCTGGTTAGATTTTCAATAGTTAAATAATTAACTTAAAAGGTTTTTCTAAATGAAAATAACATGCCTTTAGTTTTAAAAACAAATTGAATGGCTGAACATTTTTAATTTGTTTTAAAATTGATATAACTGAGATAAAAATCAGAGATAATTGAAAAACATTGTGTGTCAGATTAATAGCTAAAAGAATAACTGAGTAGTTTTTAATAAAAAAAAAAATTATTTTTCTTCTTTAAAGTGATTAAATAGTCATTATTCTGCTATCTACTAAGAAGATAGTCTCCTTTTAGTAAAGACCTAATATCGCAGAAATTAGTTATTTCAATCAAGTTTATAATAATAATATGAAAAATATCTGAAACTAAATACTAAACCAATTTTCACAATTTGAATGAATCATTTACGAATATTTTTGCTATTCAATTTGCATTCTCACATAGTTCACTATAGAATAAATTCAACGACTACAAGGATATAAACATAAATTTTGAAAAGGTATTTAAAATTAACATTTAAAAAAATTACTTTTTTCTTTTACATAATGCTAATACTACTTTCACATTCTATAAGAATGTTTTTTTCCTAGATATAAATTTTGAGAATAATTTCCATACTTATTGTAAATCAGAACTGTAAAATTATAATAACCTACTTTCTTGATTCCTTTAAAAAAATTTAAATGATTTTTTTGAAATTATTTCATTAACATGTCAATTAAATTTTCAAAAATTATATATTATAATCTGCAAAATTTATCTTTTAGATTGAAGGAATAATCGGCTTTTAATTAAAAAAAAAGAATGACCTTTTTTTTGCAAATTATATTAAATTAATATTTATCTTGAAATAAAAAATTATTACATTTTAATAAAGTTTATTTCGAAATATAATTTTTCACAGTAACTTTCATTTGAATATATAAATGATTTATCTTTTATTTGATTATTTAATTCAGTAATTCGTCCGTAGTTCGTTTCTAGCCTCTAGTCTAAAGTAATTAATCATTTTTTTCAATTATACGCAAACTCTCACTAATGGCTAAATATATCCACATATTTTAAGGAAAATATGCACTCGACCTGCTATGATTCAAAATAAATCTTATAAAAGTTATAGAATACAGCCATTTCATGCTGTAAGAACTTATAAGTATAATAAGATCCAAAATAGAGATTTCAATCCCCTCTTAAAATTATGCAGTTCTCAGAACTGTTCATTAAGAGAGGTTCATTCAATTCACTTTAAAAGATTCCTAGAATTATACACTTTTCATAACTTGAATTCATATCGGAAACAATGCGATTTAAATTATTCGGTTCTTAATCGTCTAAATATTTTTAATTTCTGGATAATTCAGTAAAGGAAATTGATTTCCCTAGATACCATGTATGGAAATTAAAGTCTGAGTATCCAATTCATTAAACACAAATATTTTCATTTTCTAGGAATTAGTCAAAAAGTTTAAGTCTTTGTTAAAAATCGACATTGTTCATAAAGTTAAATCTATATTTGCTGCATAGTTAAAAAGGAGAAAATAAGACTCCAGTATATAATTTATGTAATGGATAACATATTTCTTTGATAAGTCACAGACTAATGGTCTAACTAAACTAAAAATGATAGCTAACTTCCAACATCTAGGAAATATACCACTTTCCACGGCTTGATGGTCTGAGCAAGTATCGTATAGGAGGGCTATCATATCTTTAAATGTATGACGGAGGTGTGGATGAAGTATAACTTTCTACTGTCTGCACTTCCAAATGTGAAGTTGATAAAGATTTCGTTTAAATTGAATACAGCAAACAAGGAAATAATCTATTGACGGCTTTCTGAAAAGCGATTTATTTATCGGAAGAGTTTCCCAGCAAAACGTCAAGATTTGAACAGATTTAAATTTATCTCAAAATTCCCATTCCCCAACATTCCGATTCGGATTTGTGTAACGCTTCGTCAGAGGAGTGGAATCAATACCCATTGAAAAAACTCTGCATTCCAGCTTTGAACTGATATTGAACAATTTGTATAACTTTAAGATTGGATATATCATCCAATTATTCATTATGACTTGATACTATAAACAGTGTCTAAGACATTTCAGAAATGATGAATCGTTCTTGCAATCATATTTATTTTCCAGTAATGTTGATTTGGTAACAGATTTTTATTTTATATCAAAACATGGTGTAATATCAATAAAATATTCTCTAATGTCCAAAATAGAATTGGCTAAATGATAAAATCCCTATTTTTAACATTACCGAAATAAAAATATTACATAATTTAAATAAAGATGTTTTAAATATCAAATGTTAATATTTGGTAAAAAATACAAGAAAAAATTATAATTTATTTTTTAAATGAAAATAATATGATTTAGTATTAAAACTGTGTTAAATAATAAGTAACATATTTAAAAAAATGAAAAAAAATTGTTGTACAACAAATATAATTTTAAAATTTACCAAGGAAAATAAAATTATTAAAGCTAGATTTTAAATTGAGTACGTTTACTATTTATGAAACAAACTGAGTTTATTTCATGCAAATTTTAAGCAAACCTTACTCATAATGAAATGTAATTAAAATGTTTAAATGCTGATTAACTATTATAATTTTTCATTGGTTTAAAACTGATTCTATGGAATCTTGCAAAAGCAAAAAAAAAAAAAAAAGTTAAGGGAAAGTTATTTTCAAAAATTAAATTGATCACAAATTGTAATGAATTCTTGATATGAATAATCTTGATAAATTTACGGAATCGGAATTATTTTTTTAAAAATCTCAGTTTCATCGTCCATAATTTTAGTAGTGAAATGGCATACCCGCAAACAAAATATACATTTATTTAAATTACATCTTTCCACAGAAAGAAAATATTCCGAAATTATTATTGTATAAAAATGATTAACTATATAAAATGTAAAATTGTATAAAAATGATAAATATTACAAATGATTATGAATAATTAGAAAGTAAGTGGAGTATTTATGATTTTGATCATACCGAATGAATATTATAGAACAGAGTGACTTTATTAAATTAAACAAAATAAATTTAAAAACTCTTTTTCTCTTTTCATAATATTTAAGATAAAATATCTATATGAAATATTTTCTTTTAACATTTTGATAATAAAAAGGGCAGGACTCCGATTTCTGGAATATTATATTTCGAATTCAAAGGTTTGAGAGTTGTTGTATTAGATATGCAAAAAATTTAATAAAAAATATAAAATTATCCACTTAAATAGTGATTTAATTTCTGTAATAGAATAAAATATCGTAGAAATAGATTTAACAAAATATTGTAGGAAAATCATTTAACGATTCAAAATAGAATCGAAATATCATAAAATGATATCAATAATAAGCTACAATTCGATATTCATAATAAGACCTTAAATATAAAATTTAAAAAATAGCATTTATATAACATTTAATACAAATTCTCAATAAGAATGTTTTAATTTGAAATTGATAATTAAAACGAATTGTAGATAGCTTACTTAATGTCATAGTAATTTAAATAGTATTTTGCATATGATTCTTTAATCAATTATCAGTTATTAAAAATCTTATGATTGCAATTGGTAAAAAAGAATCTCCAGGTTATACTGATTTATTTTTCCTGATACAAAGAAATGAATCTACCCTAAATCTAGACACGAATCCTTAAATCCTCAGAAATACTTTTATTTTTTAAATTTAAATAACCGTTGTTGACAAATACGCAAAATGGCCGAAAATCTATAAAGCATTTAGCTACATTTTAATATTTTTTTAAGTTCCTTTCATTGAAATCTCATAAGAATTTTTTTCATTGATATTTTATAATAAACATGAATTTTTAGCAAAATCAAGGTGTCTTATTTTTACTTCAGCATTATGCAGTATACGCGCTTACACAGCTTTTTGGGAAATGTGACGACACAGCGAATAGTACGTTATGACAGTAAATAAAGGCTCTAACATTAAAAAAATGAGCTTTCAGCATTTTATGCTAATTTTTAATCCCTAGTCATAAAAAGGGAAGATGAAAAAAATATATGTTGGCAATATATCTAAAATTTTTTATAAAGTTTTTATACGATAATTAATTATGGATGCTTAAAGCGGAGAAAAATATTACTTATTGAAGCAAACATAGTTCACAAGAGGTTCTGATTTCAATTATGTTTTGTCTCTTCATTTTTTTTCCGTTTTCCTTCTATTTTTGATAAAGAAAATTGATAATGAGTTTTATTTTTTACTAAATCAATAAAAAATATACATAATTCAGAAATTACCTAGTGTTACTTTACTAGCATATAATTCTGAAAAAAAAACTGATTCCTTAAAAGCAATTTTTTCAAAGAAATGTTAAAACCCTTTGGTATTTATATTAGTTTTATATCTATTTTTAAAACATAATCTAAGAAATAGCTCAAATTAGACTCACAATTGAAAAAATATACTGGGTTGCTATACTGGGATGCTGAAAAAATGACAAATAACTTTAACAAATTTTTTGAATTTTATCCTAAATTTAGACATTGTTATGCGGAGTTATAAATTTCTAGAGACAATAAATATATTAATGAATTAAACATATCTTAGTTATAATTCATAATATATTCACTAATAAAGATTTTCAAAGAAATAAATTTCTTTGAAAATCTTCAGAGGGAACATTCGATGATTTTTCCGCGAACATTTCAGAATAAGCCAATGATCTTCTATATTCATATATCCCTAAAAATTCTGAATATTTTTTTTCTTGCTATTTCACTTTGGATTAAATGTATTACAGTTCAGCTCTTTGCATCGTGTTGCAACACCATTGTGTATTAACTATTAATTCCCGATTCAGATATTTGACTAATTGAGACCCTTCATCGTAAAAGTAACTGAACATCATTTTCTGGGCTTTTTAATTATGGTATTCTTTTTTTTGGAAAATTGTATATCTTGAATACTTTATCTGCGCAATCATTGAAGAACTATGATATGACCTATCAAAAATGTTCTATTTACTTTTGAGAAATCTTATACATTTTCTTTTATTTTGTTTAGAAAAATTTCTCTGTCCAAAGAATAGCTTAATTGATATTGATAAACTATTGATTATGAACAGAGCAATATAGAAATTATGTTACTCCTGATCTAAATAACTGATCAGGCATAACTGAAAATTTCTCTATTGTAATAATGCTCTATTGTAATTGCTCTATCAAATAAGGTAAAAGAGCCTAAAATCAAGAGAAAAAAACATTTTCCAAATTTTTATCCCTAATCCTAAAGCCAAGTGATCTTATTCACTCTATAAGCGTCACACACGTAATAAAAAATATAGTAAAAAAGAGAATGAGAGAGAGAAAAAAGACTAAAAAATATTATATTCATATTATAAAAGTATGAGTATTATACAACAAAATTATCAATCACTAAAATTCTCAGTTTAGTGAATGATAATTATGATTCCCTAAACTGAATCATTGATAAATCACTAAACTGTGAATCATTAAACTGAGTGAACACACAGTTTAATGATTTTTGAATTTTAGAAACAAAATAGAATTTTGTGTAATTTTAAATTAATGTTAAAATAAAAAAAAGGAAAGAATTGATTCTGATTATTGGTAATACATAATTCAATTTTTCTTAATCCCGATCATCGGTAAGAATAAATAAATTTAATAATAAATTTAAATATAATATAAAATATGTTATATATTATAAAATAAATACATTTCATAATAAATTTAATGATAAATAATATTAACACTCAATCAATAATTTATTATAATTTTCTTAAATAGTTTAACTCTTTTTCATATACAGTTAAAACTAATTATAGATTTCTAAATAACCTAAGTCACTTATAAATAAATAAAATTTAAAGAATTAAAAAATTAAGGAAATTAAAATCATTGCCAAAAAGAAATTTAAGTTTTCACCATACTGTGATGAATCATGTTGTTTTGTATACGTATAAAATACACTTTTTAGTAATTCTTTCCTTAAGCACCGAAACAATTAAAGAAGAGTAAATGTGAATTTATGAACTTCATTTTAAAATATACCACACAACATCGTGCTCGACAGAACGATTAAATAAAAAACAGCTTAGCAGATGAGGTTTTCTCCAAAATAAATATAAAAGAATAATATGGGATAACATGTAAAAGAAGGAGAAATATGAGTAGAATTGCTGGAAGATATGGGAGAACCTGATGTAAATAATCAATGTGTTTTTTAGTTCTTGGGAAAGTAAAGTTAGGGTATGAAAATAACATATTTTTTATTATGCTTTTCTTCTCACGTGACACCTATAATTGATAAAATTCTGTTTTTGGCATTTAGTATAATGTTTTGAAAACGTTTTAGCATTCCCTGTTTTATACGCTTTTGGCATTTTCAATTCGTCAATTCTTTATAATGAATATTACAAGTAATAACTACTAAATCATATAATGTACTGTTTATAATTTTTGGTTTCTTTATTTGTATTGAATTGAAATTCTGAAAACTATGAAATTTTTCAAAACAAAATAAAATAAAATTTTGTTTGTTAGACATTTTTAATTATTATACTATTTTATATAAAAATAAGTATTATTCTTAAGTATTATACTTATTTTAGTTATAATCATTCAGTATTTTTAAGTATTATTATAAGATATACCTCCAAGTCCTTTTGAGGCTATTTTAAATACTGGTTAAGAAATTTTAAAATATTCATAAAAAAACTATTTTTAAAAAAAAATTGAATCGTTAATTTAGGTAAAAGATAATTTAAATTCAAAATTTTGTAAATCATGGTTAGCGTTTCTTTTAATTTAAGCATTAACTTAATATAATTTTTTGCATTTTTAAAATCACCAGTACATTTCAATTTATTTAGCTTCAGATAAATGAATAAAAAAATATGATTTCATTATGAATGCGAAACTTTTCCCAATAAAAGTAGTCTTCAATCTGCAATATATTATTGGGAATTTCTGAACTAATCTGGTAGAAGCTGTATTAGTTTTGCTTAATCAAATGGATTTCTAAAAGATAATGGAATAAATGTGAATAATGGAATGCAATAAATTTAATTACGTTCGTGAAGATGCGTTATAGGCTTACATCATTACTAAAATAGAAATTAATGCAATATTTTAAAATTATGTTATAAACTTCTGAAGATGGTGGGTAGTTTAGTATCTGTACCAAAGTGCACAGATACCTACTGTGAGCACAAAATTCTGGTTATTAATGCGAATAAAAATTCCTGCAATTAAAGGAAAAAAAAATTCTTGAAACAATTACATTTAGTTTTCATATAGTTAAAACGTACATTAGGAATAAGTTATTAAGCAGAGTTATGAGGAATCTAAAGTATTTTCTTTAATTAAAAACCGTTATAGATATAAAAAATCATACAAACTCTATTGCAATCTGTCATGTTTATACAATTCTTTCTATCTAATTTTATAAAATTGAAGACATTTCTGCCTTGAAAATGATTAATTATTGAACAAATTTTAAAATGCGAATACCTACTGATTTAATAATTTAACAATACCGACTTTAATCCGTTTTGTGCTTAATACAATGGACTCAATTTTGATGTCAATTTACTCAAAGATTTCGGAGTTTGAATTAAAAAGTTTATGATTTTTAATAAATAATTATCCGGTATATTAGAATAAAAAGTTCCAGTGTTGAGATTACAGAGCTATATATTTTTTAAAAAAGATTAACAACACAAAATATAAGATATCCCTTAAAATCCTTGTATCTGACAATAATTTGAGAATGATGATCACTATTGCTACAACTTGGTACTTAGGCATGGTAATAATATAGTACTAGATACTAGGCATACTAATAATACTAGGCATAGAAAATTATATGCCGAGATTATTTATAATCACATTTAGCAAATAAAATAGTGAGCATTCCTTTATCGAAAGCGGTACAAGATAGGGGGGAAAAAGGAAAAAAAAAACTGTAAAGCATTTTTGATTTAGTGTGAGAATGTTTCTGAAGCGCAATGTATTGCTGTGAACAAAACTTGTAAAACGCGAATAAATTGGGTCATTATTTTCCAAACCTCAGCCATGAAAATTAGCTACAATAGAAGAACATACTATCTTTTAAATGATAAACATCAACTCGATGGCGAAGAGCATTTCGAATGTCGAAAGTAACTATATATGCTGATAAATATGAGTTATGTTTTATTATCAATATATATATATATATATATATATATATATATATATATAAATTTAGTGTTACGAAATTTTCTTGACCGGGATTCGTTTGGATAGTGGTAGTGATATGGTGTGTAGAACGCTCAATCAGTAGACAGAAGAAGAATAAAAATAACGACGTTTATTTACACGAAGACACACAGGACAGCACAAAGCGACAACTATATACAGCACAGAAGACGATTATCTTCACCCGAGACGTGTAGCATACAAGAGCATACACAGCGGCATACAACCAGAATCTACTGCAGACAGTAGCGCACAGCTCAGTTCAGCACGAGCTTGACTCAGTCGCTTCCGACTACTCCGTCTTCTACTTCTCCGGCTCTAACTCGGATAACTGACTTGACTTCGCTGCTCTCGAACTCGGACTACTGGCTTTTCCGCTCCGTCTTCGGACTACTCCGTCGTTTCTCCGACTACTGGCTTCGTCATTCCCTTGGCAGCGGCGGTCGCTTCCTATTATAGGTCTCAGGAGGCGGGGCTAGAAGCCTCTCAACCAATCAGGAATGTTCGAGGCGTATCTCGGTTCCTACTGTACGGATCGGGAAAATTCTCGAAGTTTCGGGTATTATCTATTTTGGCGCCAAAGTCGCCAAATTTGTCACCAAGTCGCCAAATGGTCGCCAAGTTTGTCGCCAAGCTCTGGGACCTCCGACGCGCTAGTCCCATTCAGATGACTGTAAAACGTTCTTTCTATTGATGGAACCAACTATGCTGGGAAGCCGCATCACTGATTTGTAACATTGTTCCCTTCCTAAGGAGTGCACGTCCCAGGCAGTCCCACTTCAATCCAACAGCTGGCGTAGGCTTCCGAATGATGTGATATTGTTGATGCATTTGGCGACTTCCGCACTTTCGAAGATGACATCATTCCTCATTTGTCGGCGACTAACAATCCATCCGAACCTTCTCAATTCTTTTGACATGGACCTCTTCGTCGTTTCGGATTGTACATCCAGACCTGATTCCGCTCCTTAAAATGCAGGATGTCCCATGGAGCCAAACGCTGGATCGTAGTAGAGACCTCCGGAATGAATTCTTGCCAGGCTTTTCGGTTGGTCACTTTGAACTTCTTCCATCGAACCAATCGTATATCAGGATGATCCAACGGTGTTTTCTGATGTCCACTCGAAAGCCAGGTATTCACATTCGTCGACAATGCTTTCACAGAAATACGTCCACCTCTTCCCGGTCTATTCTCGACACTCGAGAATTGTCCGCAGCTCTCCACACTGGATCTTCTGAAGAGCGCATCCATTTTCGCTGGAGAGGTCCTTCTGCGACGACATAACATGTCCGGATGCACAGGAGATTCATCGGCTCCTATTTGCATCACACTTCTATGCAGTTCCACAGCAAAGATGAATTCTTGAAGGAAGTTGAGATTGTGACTACAGGGATCAGCGATTCCAGCCATGTATTCTTCTTCCGTGTCACTATGCCAGGAGATACCAAGAGGCTTGCAGAGAGGTAGTTCCTTTAATCTTTGGGACGAATCCAATCCAAACAGGGTCGTTTCAACTCTTGCATCCATAGGCATCGAGCACGGGTCGCTACCAACAGACCCGTCCGAAGAAAGTCCATCTTCTCCATCCCCAAGCGCCTGCACTTTCGGTTCCACTTCAGGGGACTCATTCGGAGAAGACCGTTTCAGCTCCGCAACTATTTGACATTCTCCCTGTTCGCTTATCCCCTTATTGAACTTCGGTTCATTCTCCGGATGGCTAAGTTCCTTTTCCGTGACACCGGTCTCCATTCGGTCTTCAGTCTTTTCTTCCACTTGGCTCTCGCTGCTTCCTTCTGTGATAACTTGGATGTCTTCAATTTTGTTAACTTTATCTTCTGGAATTTCTTTCCATGACGAAAGGCTTTTTTTTAATTCACTCCTCATGTCTTCATATCCGGTTTTCATTTCTTGCAAAAGTTTCTCTTGTCCGGCTTTCATTTCTTCCGTAAAGTCTTTCATTTCTTCCGTAAAGACTTTCATTTCTTCCGTAAAGGTTTTCATTTTTCGTAAATTTCCTCTTGTCCAGCTTCCATAGATTTCTTCATCTCAGCCAACAGAGCCAGTAACTCACCATTACCGCTATCAGCCATTTTGCTTGGGATCTCGTCAGAACCATACACTGTTGACCACTATCCCACTTCTGACACCAAATGTTACGAAATTTTCTTTACCGGGGTTCGTTTGGATAGTGGTAGTGATATGGTGTGTAGAACGCTCAATCAGTAGACAGAAGTAGAATAAAAAATACGACGTTTATTTACACGAAGACACACAGGACAGCATAAAACGACAATTATATACAGCACAGAAGACGATTATCTTCACCCGAGACGTGTAGCATACAAGAGCATACACAGCGGCATACAACCAGAATCTACTACAGACAGTAGCGCACAGCTCAGTTCAGCACGAGCTTGACTCAGTCGCTTCCGACTACTCCGTCTTCTACTTCTCCGGCTCTAACTCGGATAACTGACTTGACTTCGCTGCTCTCGAACTCGGACTACTGGTATTTCCGCTCCGTCTTCGGACTACTCCGTCGTTTCTCCGACTACTGGCTTCGTCGTTCCCTTAGCAGCGGCGGTCGCTTCCTTTTATAGGTCTCAGGAGGCGGGGCTAGAAGCCTCTCAACCAATCAGGAACGTTCGAGGCGTATCTCGGTTCCTACTGGACGGATCGGGAAAATTCTCGAAGTTTCGGGTATTATCTATTTTGGCGCCAAAGTCGCCAAATTTGTCACCAAGTCGCCAAATGGTCGCCAAGTTTGTCGCCAAGCTCTGGGACCTCCGACGCGCTAGTCCCATTCAGATGACTGTAAAACGTTCTTTCTATTGATGGAATAAACTGTGCTGTGAAGCCGAATTGCAGGTTTGTAACAATATATAATATATATATTATTATTATATATTATTTTTCATTTTGATAAATAAATAAAACTATGAAAGAAGTTAATAACGAATTTGTCATAGCGCATGGCCCGTCGCAAGCTATACCAAGGGGCACTGTGGATAGCTTTGTGTCAGGAGCATTCACGGAGAAAAAATTACTGACACAATCGTTTTGTTTAAAAACTCTTAAAAATACAAAAAAATATAAAATTTGTGGAAACGGGAAGTGTAAGACATGTCCATTAGCAGATAAGGAACAGATCAATAATAAAAACTAAAAATTACAAATATTCTGTAAAAACAAAAACTTGATTTATCTTTTTAATTGTTCAGAATGTAATTTAAAATATACTGTCCAAACTAGCACCGAGCTTTATTTGAGAATTAACAATCACAGATCCGATATTAAAAACTTCATAAAAAATAAGACTACGGATTTCGAACTGGAGCATTTTCAAAACCATAACTTTAACAATATTAATATCTACATTCTAGAAGACAATGTTAACGAATTAAGCAAAAGATTGGATCTGGAAAACATTTATATTTGCAACCTGAAAACTTTATTTCCATATGGTCTCAATAGTAAATTAAATGGGGAAGGCTATGCAGATTTAAACAATAATTGCGTCTATAGCAAATTTAACATATTTAAAAATTTTCTAAATAAAGATAACTATTCTGAAAGATTTAAAAGAGGTAAAGGAAAAGGGGGCAATTTT
>JAPMOR010076458.1:0-14431 GCA_026543865.1 Argiope aurantia
ATTTGAATTATTGTACTTCTAAAGTAATCTAAAATCCTGTAATTCCTATAATGGAGACCTCGTAATTGCAGACTTCGAACAACTGTCCAGTCATTGTTAAATTAAACATTAAAGGGATTTAAATGAATAACAATTGGAATCCCGTGATCAGCATGTAATTTTCCAGTCTAAAACTTTAAACATTGAATCATTCCTCAAATTTAATGATGAACTAGGGTTGGTTAAACGTACTTAACTTAAATCCTTTGGGTATAGATAACGCTGTACGGACAGTAAATTAAAGAATGATGAAGGACTTTAAATTGCTGTGTTTTCCGAGACTTGATTGTAATTATAAGACAAATTATGAGCAGAAAGAATCTGCTCATTTTTCATTTAAGACAAATAATATAAGATATAAAGTAAAAAAAAAAATTATCCAATTTATTTTGTAAATTGTAATTTTGTAAGATAAGTATAATTACTTTTATTTGACATCGAAAGGCTGAAAATTATGATTCAGTAAAATACAATAATTTAAGAATTAGTTCACTGTGTCTTGAGCAAAGCCTTCATGAATGTTGTAAAATCCACTTTATGAATTTTCCCTCATTTTATGACACACAAATTTACAAGATTTGCCAAATTTGTTAGAGAATTTTATATCTGGAAGAGAATGTGTATCTGGAAGTGTCTGATATAACTTAATATCAATTGAAAATTAAACAGATTTTTAGTGTTTCGAAACTATTGTAACTGAGATTAACAGCCTTTTTACGTTGTGAAAATTGTCTTTTCTGCTCTATCTTTTTTAAATATTAGCACTTAAAATTATTTTTGCATTAATTTATTTGTTGCTCCATTTTTTAAAAACATTAACATTTAAAAATTATTAGTTGTCTAATTATGAATTGCAATTTTCTTAGTTCATATGAAAGTGAGACTCTTTACCTTGTTTCATTGAGTATTTAATTATATTATTTTCTTCCATTGTGAAAAAGCGAAACTCTCGTTATTATCTGTGCAATAGATATGTGAAACAAGAAAATGTTTTGTTTTATTAAAACATAATAAAACAAAATATTATTTCTATGAAAAAAAAATGAAATCTGCTGTCACAAATTTCAAGTTATGTTGTGAGAATATTATTTTTTAAGTTACGTGGTATCAATGCGACAGAATAAAAAACACAAATGCTGAAACAAGTTTTTTTTTTTTTTTTTTTGCAAAAATTTGGTTTAAAACAGTCACGTCAGTCACGTGACTATAAGATTACGCATGCATCGATATTTTAAAAAGTTGATGGGTTTTTTTTTTTACTTTTTTGCCAGCGAAAAAAATAAAAATAAATAAAAAAAATAAAACGTTTCAAATGATCTAAGAAGCTGTAAGTGAGTTAAAATTCCGGGCGCCTCAGCACAATATTATTTTGAAGCTGCTCAGAATTAGTCTTAATTTTCAACTGCTATATTTGACTGAAATTAAAGTCTGGACCTACATTTTCTCGACTGACATGTTGCTTATGATTGTAAAATATATAAGTCTTAAATTCACTGCACTTAGGCAAAAATATAGACATTAAGAAAAATCAGATTTGCGGGCTTTACATATTGTGGAATGCGTGCTTTACATATTATGTGCTTTACATATTATGGGTCTACTGTTTTACATTGGTCCTTTTAAATCAGAATAATACAAAAAAGAATAAATAAATATTCTAAAAAAATAATATTTTAAAATATTGTATTCTTCTATTTTGTTTGTCAAATTCTATCAGTCGTTGTTATTTATGGCACTTGCCATAGACAAGCCCGCTGACGAAGTCAGAGATTTTAAGCTGAGTTTGTGCAGTAGCTGCGTAGATTAAAGATCCCTGAGCACCCGAGGGTAGAAATATGACTTCTAGCTCATATGAAGATGACATTCACACATCATCCAACATTTTTCTAACATTTTACACTATAACTTTTATAATATTAATATTTTTAACATTTTTGGTGATAATTGCATGATTTCCAGAATGTATTGTTTCGAAAATAAATTTAAATGTTGTTTACAAAAGGCAAAAAATTGCAAAAAGGCAAACACAGGTATCGATTTTATTGGTCAATTTTTAATTAAATATATAAACCAACACAAAGGAATATATCATAAAATTTACCTCGCAATATTCGTTTGCTTAGCCACAAAGGCTGTTCACTTAGACATGGTTGATAATTTAACTTCAGAAGCGTTAATAGCTTGTCTAAAAAGGTTCTTTGCACGTCATGGAAAAAGTAGTTTTTTGATTAGTAATAACGCTACATATATGGTGGATGCTAATTTAGAACTAAAAAAGTTCTATAACTTAGTTGAAAAATCAAAGGATAAGATAACTGATTATTGTTCATCTGAAGATGTAATTTGGAAGTGTATTCACACCAGAGCACCTAATTTTGGTAGCATCTGAGAGGCGGTTGTTAGGTCCTTTAAATTCTATTTCAAAAGAGTAGTAGGAACCACTAAATTAAAGTATGAAGAATTCTTAACTGTTAGTAATCAAATTGAATCCATCTTAAACTCTAGACCAATTACTCCCTTATCGGCTGACCCCAATGACCTTAATCTACTTACTCCAGGCCATTTTCTAATTGGTTGCCCTATTACTGCAAAAGTAGAATCTGAAATTAACGCACCTTCAAATCGATTAAATTTGTGGAAATTGGTATTCAAATTTGTACAAACAATTTGGAAAAACTGTCAGCGTGATTATTTAAATCACCTCCAACAGAGATACAAAAGGAACTTTCAAAAAATAATATTGTACCAGGCAGCATGGCCATTTTGAAAGAAGACAATACACCTTTGTGTAAATCTTTATGTCGCAACATAGAAATAATTCCAGGTAAAGACAACAACGTACGTGTGGCTATAATTCGTACTGCTGCAGGTACGTACAAAAGGCCAATATTTAAGTTATGTTTGCTGCCTATTGAATAATTTGATTGTATATATTAATCAAACTTATAATTACTTGTATATAATGTTAATTATATTGTGAACTCGCATTGAATAATAATGTGCAAAAACTGTTGTTTACTTAAGTTTTTCAAATTGATTGAACTTTAATTTGTTATATCCTTTACTTGGTGATTAATTGAATAGTATATTTATTCAATGCGGGGGAAAATGTTAAATATCAATCAAAAATATTGTTAATATCGCCATGTCAGATGATAGTGCTCCAATTGTGGCAACCATTCTTCTGTATAGATTCTGATATTTGTTCTTTATTATTCTTGTTCGTCTCGTTGCGTGGTTGGCGTTTTATGGTGAGCTTTCAGTCATGAATATTATTGAACTGTTAATTAAATATTATGGATTACAAGTTAGTTTCATCATTTAAAAAACGAATCAGCACTCGTCGAAACTTTATAAAAAAATAATGCATACAGTCAATTTAGTAATCTACATTTAATATTCTACAGAATGAAAAACTAAGTTTTACATATGTTGATAAGTTTGAAAGTATATGAATATACATGCATTGTAGCAATTCTATTTAAATAAATTTCGATTCCAGACATTCATTTCAACAATGAATAACTAACGTTAAGTGCATATATATAATCTTATTTTAATACAATTAAGTTATGCTGAAATTGCATATGTGATTTTATTGAGATTCCATTTACACTTGAGCTCAGGGAATTTCATAATAGCATTCGAAAATTTATAAGTTTAGTTATCTCAATTAAATCTTCAAAATATTGATTTCCATTGGGATCTCATTCAAGAAATTTCAGTTCATATTTGAGGATGGATTAGAATACTTTCCGTTTAAATATGAACAACCATAGAAATGAAGATATAATCTTTTTTAAAGTAATTGCTCTTTAAAAGATATCATAACTGAAGTTTGAATTCATCTGGGTTATCCAAATTATTTTGTGAGTATCCTACTAGACATTCTTTAAAAATCAGTATTTAATTTTAAATCTTTAACTCTGCAAACTCTTTCAGTATTTTTGAAGCTCATTTATCTGCTGTCTGTAGATTAGATTTATTCTTTGTGACAAATAATATAGAGTGATTTATAATTTCGAAGATATTTTAGATATTGATTCTTAATAAAGATATATCAAAATAAATATAAAGAAAGATATATCTTAATATATACAAAGAAAAAGATAAAGGAAAGGTGTAGTTGGTAATGTATATCGGTGCGAGGTGCAAACAATGATGCATATTGTTTTATTTTTATCTCACTTAAGAAAAATTATGAAATAAAAATAAATTTGACTTCCATTTTAATGTTGTAAAAAGATATTTACATATTTATGTACGTCATTATGAATTTTTATACCATTTAAGATGCATTTATATTTCTTTCAAAGAAAAAAATAAAGAAAAACTCTCAAATCCATTAGATATCAATTTTATAAAAAAAGCTCGAGGGATTCTGAACGATTTTTTATCAGAAGAAATGCAGAACCATACGTGAGATGTAGGTATAAGGGTAAGAATGCATTATAACTGGTCCGTCTATTGTGATGATTTTCAAAATATAATTAGGGTCTTATTTCATTGATTGATAACGTTTTATGATGAACATAGTATTATATATATATATAAATATAAATATAAAGATAGATATATTTTAATATATTTTAATGTAGTAAATTTAATGCAATGCTGCAATTTAATGTAGTAAGTACTGCAGTAGTCACTGAATGTTATTCTCCATGTTTCAGAAAGCGCTATTTTTCTGTCTTTCGTTTGTTGCTAAGGCACACGATCTATTTCTTCCAGTTGACTAATCTCAAAATAATTATTTTAAATCTACTTTAAATGCGGTACTCGTAACCACTGTGATGTGACATATTGTCTATTAGTGTCGGTTTTACTTTATTTTATTTTGAATTTTTTTTAGATAGCTTTATTTTTTTCTCCTATTAAATTACTAGCCGCCTTTGGCGACCAGCCGGTTCGCCAGTATTACCGCTCGCTACAATTTTCAATTAAATATTTTAAGTAACTGGTCTCTTAAAGGATTCTCAAACAAAACATTTTTAATCTTCAAATTTTGATAGTCATACCAAACTTATATTGTTTAGATCGTTTCGTTCAATTTACTATATATATTTTGCTAATTTGTTGCCATTTCCGGTAAAACTTCAACTTTAATTAAAAATGTAAATGACGAAATTGCAATTAATATTAAGATATTTTTTAATAAAACCAAGCGTTTTATTTTATTTATCATCTTTATTGTTATTTATTAATTATTATTATTATTGAATATGAGTATTGCAAACAGAATCGCTCGGTATTTAAGTCTTATGTTAACTACAAAATATTTTTCATAGTTTATGTAATATCTCAAACAATAATTGAACAAAAATTTCTGAGATTCAGTATAAAATTCAGTTTTTAGTTTTGCTTTCAAAAGGATTGAAATGAAATCAATAATAATATTTTGTTCCTGCTTATAAATATATTTCAAAAATTATGAAGTCTAAATTTAATGCAGTAAGGTATCATATTCTGATAAATATTCTGGACACACCAAATTTTAAATAAATGAATGAATGTTTCTATTTTCCACGATCAACTAAGACTTATTTATGAAGTTTTAAATGTTAAAAATTTAGAAAAACTCACCATTTTCATAATCTTAGGCCAATTAATCTTGAGAAACCTGCACGCTTATTGGCGTATTCTCTTTGAAACGATCGATGAAAAATCTAAAATTATCCTTTTTTTATTGAATAGTAATATTCAAATCTTCATAAATCAGTCAGTTTAAGTGATTTGAAATTAACTCTTAAAAGTCAGTGATTTAGTTGATTGGAAATTAACTCTATGACCACCATAAAATCTTTGCTTTCTCTTGTGGTGTATGCATTCTCCTTAATATCCGATCGAATAAAACATCACATACAAAAGTACTACATAGAATAAACACATCAAAAGTAAACATAACATTTCAATAGTTGCTAAAAACAAAAGAGAGAAAAATGCAATTAATAAGCAGATGATATTTAGAAAAGTACAGATATTTAGACTGGAAAATGAAATTATCTGAAATTAAAAACACGCGCAGACGATATTTACAAAAGTAAAAATATTCAAACCTGAAAAGGAAAATATATGAGTTATTCCATCAATAAGTGCCATAAGTTTGTTTATATCTTCATTATTTTATGAGTCATTAAATATTAAAATGGATCCGGGACTGAATAAACACCCTGTATAGAGAGTGTAAAAGATCATAAAATAATTTTTCTTGAATTTATTTTTTAGAAAAAATAACACTTCATATTTGTTTCATTTCTTACAGACACTTGCCGAAAATTATAATTTTGCAGATTTCATTTCCAAAAAGATTTAATTTATTTTTAGTTAGAGCTTTAATCAATGTGATGGCAACACTTTGAAAAAAGCTATTTTTTCTCATGAATGCGAAACGTGCTGAATCCTCATTTTTATTTTTGACGAAAAAAATTATTGAAAAACATAGTTAAATATTTATTAAAAATTCATTAAAAATAGAAATTTAATTTTAAGATTAAAACAGTAGTATCATTTAAAAGATAAATTTTTGATCTTTAACTTCATGTAAAAATCTTTTTTGTGCGGGTGGTAATATTTTCGGCAGTTATAGCAGAAACATGTCAAAATTTCGCTTAATTTTTAAATAAAGAAAATTCTAGTTAAAAATTCGAAAAAATAACCCCCATGTGCACATTCCAGGCCTCCAAGGTATACACGTGCCAAATTTGGTAGCTGTAGGTTGAATGGTCTGGTCTGTAGAGCGCCAACACACACACACACACACATTGAGCTTTATTATAAGTATAGATATAGATATCTCATTCTTTATTGTAAACGGTTCGTATTTTGTTTTATTGATTGTCGTTTAATAAAATATTCTGTATACTTTTATAGCTCCAATTTTCCGCGAAAATTCGAAAATTGTAGAACGAATACTCAAATATAAAGTGTAGCCCACAATTTTTGAATATAAGTTCTCTGCCATTGGAAGATAAAGTGCTTGAGTGCTATTAGAAACAAAAAAATATAGTCTACATATTTTTAAGATAAAGACAAATTTTGATGTTTTTTATTTTTACAGGTTTTAGGGTATTTGAGGAAATTGAAGATGCTAAGCTTTGTAATGTTTTTCGATACGTTTTTCGCTGATTAAGATATAAAGACATAACAGTTGAGTCCCCTTAGTATTCCTTACTTCAAAAATGGACATTTCTACTCCACCAGAATGTATAATCCATCTAGAGAGAAGTAAATAAACATTAAATCATAATACATTTTTTGAAAAAGTTATGCTTGGTAAATATATAGTATTTCGCATTATCCTAGACAAAGTTTAATTTATTAATAATATTTCCTGATACGTTTAGAGTTATCCAGCCAGAAATTGACTTCCTGTCACTTAAGGTCATTATGTCGAAGAAATGACAGATTATCTTAACAATGTATACTTCCAGAATATATTGTATTACATTTCTTGTAAGTTGAAACAGAATTTTATTAATCGTCATAGTATAATAATTCATAGTAATTTATTCCTGAAAGTTCCATCGTTTTCTAAAGATGATTATACTTAAGGTTTAAATTCACACATTTATCCTTTAAATCCATTTTTTTAACTTCTAGTTAAAATATTACTAACTACAAATCGTCCAATATTTAATTAAAATAGCCCTAGTGTTGCTTCAAACGGGACGTTAATATAACTAAACTAAACTAAACCAAACCAAACCAAACCAATATTTAATTACTAAGCATATGAATTGTTTCTCAGTCTTTTAAAAATATTTTGTTTTTGGCAGACACATTTAGAAGTATAAGAATGGAGCATATTAAAATTAAGAATATAGGAGATTATAGCTTCTCTATACATATTTAGACTCTTTACCTCTTTGATAAAAAAAATGCTTAAAATAACATTACATTTCGAAAATAAATTAAAAATTTAAGAATAATAATAAAAAATGAAAATTTAAGAATGGGAAACATAATTTCATTATTCATTTTTATCTTTAAAATAATAAAAAGAAATTCATTTGTGTATCTGTGTATGGTCCGTAGGATCAACGATTAGGCTTACAAAGAATAAATTTGTTCAGAAATATTACAAAAAAATGAAAGACTGCACTTTCAAAGTATACTTTTGAAAAAGTATACTTTTGACTGCACTGCAAAGTATACTTTTGAAAATTTCTGAATTAATTAAAATTTAAGTGAGATTCGGGAAGTTTTCTGAGATATTCCACGAAAATATTTTTTCTAATAAAATTCTTTTTTTGCACCATTTTAAATTTTTGATGATACCACTTTTGTTGCAAGCCATTTTTTTAATGTTTCTTATAATTTGTTTTAAAATTTTAAATTATAAATATTATTGTTGAAATAAATTTCAAAACTTTTCTTGGTTTCATCAAAAATTGGTTCAATGACTTTATGTCTTTGCTTGAAATTAAATTAGGAAGTTTCTGTTCAATATCTTCGTTGTTTACATGAGAGATGGAATGAGAAGTTATAATGAAATAAAAGTTTGATTATCGACAAATCGAGAAGTTACGTTTTTAATAGAACTATGATATTAGAGGAATTTATTCCTTTAGGATAGCACGATGTTTTTTATTTACACTAAGAAAAGAGGAAATAAAAGAAACCTATTTTCTAACCTATCAATGAAATATATTTTTTTTTCTTTGACACAGAAATTCTCAAGGAAATTTGTTTATTCAAAGATCATCGATTTTACTTGCAGCTTAAGATTTTTGGGAACAGAAACAAAAAATATTTCGTAAGGAAAAAATTATTTCAAAGAGTTTTTTGCAGATATCATTTATTTTCTATAAATATATATAATATGTGCAACATTTAAACACTTATTTAAAAAAATAGTTTCAAAATTTCGGCATAAAATCCTAGTAAATATAAAATAATTCTTTGATAGCCGAATTTGGCACCTGCTATTTTGTCAAAATTATTGACTGCAAAAAAATTCTAACAATTCTGTTACATATTTTCAAACAAGAAATTTTAAAACACATTTAAATGGTACAGTTATAGAACCTTTATGCTTTCTGTGACTATAATTCTGTTTTAAATCCACAGATTATTAAATTTTATCCAATCCCATAGTTTGTTTCCTAAGTTTAAGTAAACCCATAAAACATGTTAAAAGAAGGAAAGCAGATCTATTTAAATTTTAGGGAATATTATCGAATATACTTCTAAATTCTCATTATATCTTAAGGATTATTTTTACGATTTCATTGTAGTATCAATTGGATCACAATGCGGAAACAATTTTTTTAAGATAAAAGAGAATTCTAATATAGCAAATTAGATAAGTTGTATTTAAAAAATAAAAACAATAGAAATATTTCCTCATACCATTTTTAAAGAAAATTTTTAACAATGCAACGAGGCTAATAATTTTGTTAATGCAAAATAGGAAACAGCGCCAAATTTCAAGAACCTGCAATGAAGAACTAGATAAAAGTGTATTGGTCCTTTATGAAAATATCTCTATATTTTTATATATGAAAAAGCAAGAAAAATATGCGATTACATATTGAAGAAACAATAAATACGATTTCCACTTCCTTATAAAAAAAGAGACTATTGTTCTAAATATAAATGAAAATGCATCGAAAAATTTTACTATAAGAAAAAGATAGCAATTAAATTTAATGTTGATATGATTAAAATAATTTAATACTGTATATGTTTGAAATCTGTGACCTTGGAAATCTTTAAAAATATCCTCAATATTCCTCACATTGAAATAAAAAATTTTAAAAAATTGTGCCAAGATGAACATTTAGATTTTCTAAATTATGTTTGCGTTGAATCTTGCAACTCTTTGCTCAATTTTCTGCCTTGCAAAATGACAGATGACATGCAGAAACACATATAATGCATAGAGAATTTTATTTACCATAAAACGACAAAAATAAATCGTTTTAAACATTAATAACGTTAAAATATGTTTTTCTCTTAAATTACACCTTACAAACATTATTAGATTTCAAATATAGTATAAATATTTTGATAAAATATTTAAAGCTACATAAAATCTTCTTTGAACTTTTAGCAATTTTATTTACGCCTTCCAATTTATATAAACAAATAATAAAACGGTCGAAATTGCTTCTAATTTAATGACTATACAAGAGTCTTCTATTTTAATATTAAAGTATAAATATAGCACTATCATTTTATGAATGATTCAACAGCAGGTAAACAGTCAGAATCCATCTCACGGTGGAATCAAAGTTTATTTGTATTCTTTTCTGTGAAATATCAAAAGTTATCAATAAACTCAATAATTCCATATCATATTACCTATCGTCATTTTTTCAAGAACAGAAGAACAGCTATATTGATTCCTAAATAATACGGAAGGTGTTTACATTATCCACATTGGAAGGGTGGCAGCATTTTATTTAGACTACGCCAAATAATAGAATAATCCTTTAAAAACACCGTGATAGAGAGCCTGCCGAAGGATGATGCATGGCTCAAAATAGTTTCTTGGACGTGTTACAATTCAACAAGATAATTATAGAGATTTGTCATCTGTTCAAAGAAATTTCGTTCATCTTGTCTAGAACATATCACGCCTCACTCATTGCATCTCTACAGACAATTTCACTTCAAAGAAATCTTTACTTTTCAAGGAATGATTCCTCTAAATTATTCAGATTTCTTTCCCCTAAGTATGGAGAGAAAGAAAGCTGAAATATTTCAGCTTCAATAAAGTTGAATTTATCACCAGAAATATTTCATTAGTTTTAAATGTTTGACCATATCACTGAAATATTTCGTTTTCGCCACAAGTCTTATTTCTAAGATTTTAATTATATTATTTGACAATAAAATTGCCTTCTGTTATTTTCAATTTGTTCTATTGATTGCCAAAATAAAATATTTCTGAAATCAAAAGAAGAACACATTACAATCATTCATAATCTTTTGAAATCGCCGTGTCAGAAATATGTGTTCCGAAATTATCGAACACTGCTGAATATCCGTTAAGAAGATCTGTAATCTTTGCGAAATGAAGCTAAGTTTATCTCCAGAACCCAATGGAAGAATTCCCTTGAGAATGCTACAACAAATACCGTTCTTTGTATCATGTTGAAACCCAAGTTAAAGGAACAATAGGACGACAAACGGTCTCGAATGAATGAAAAGTACCGAAACTCTCTTAAGGGATTGAAGAACTTCCTTTTATATACTACAGTTCATTATCATTCTCTGTATTAAACAAATCGCAGAGCCCAAGTTTCAACAGAATATAAAGCAAATCCGAGTTTATACACAGAGTGTGAGCGTTTACTGTATATCCAGTCCAGCTCAAAATTTAGTTGAGTAGGATTCTCTAGAAATGACGGGTTATTCTATTCTGATAGAGAATTTTCAAAAGGGAGATCCAGAATAAATTATAAAGATGATAGTTTCTCTCCAGTGTTTGTTCTTGGTCCAATTTATTCTCCACAACTTCGTAGAAATTTTAGACAGAGTATTGATTATGCATTTATGATTCAAATGACTAAGGGTTGAGGAATCTCCTCGCATCAAATTTCCATTTAATAAATCGTTTTAGAAGTATAAATATGTATGCAGAATCTCCACATGAGGCAAAGGTCCGAAGTAGATTCATTTTTATATGGCTTGAAATGTATGAGACATAAAAATTATGATTAAGTTTTTTGTATAGCATTTGATAAAGTTTCTAAATTTTTTGACTAGAAGAGTAATTTAGAAGAAGGAAAATTTTACAAATCCCGTGCTTGTATAGATATATTTTTAGGAAATTTTTTGAAAACAGTATCAAAGTTATATTTATTTTTACATTTTTATTGACATTTTTAAGCACTTTTCGCAGTTTTATTAATAAACTCCCCATGGCCAAAATGAAATTTTCATTTAAATAAACTTTTCTGTTATTGTATTGCAGTCCCCACATAAAAAATTAAGGGTTTACGCTTTAATTCTGATTGCAAATTCAGCGTAAGTATTAAATTTAAGGTTTGAAGAAATCCTTCTACTATTTTTCAATAAGTAAGCCCCTTAAAGTATTACTTATTTAATTAAATGAAATCTTTTTAAATTATTAATTAATTAATACTATGCTGATCAAGGTAAATAATTTTAAAAAAATAAAATTCATTTCTAACGACCACAAGCAATTTGATGATAAGATTTTTCGTTAAAAATATTTGTGTTTTGAAACATTATAACTGTGAGAAAAAATCTTAGAATTTTATAATTAAAAATAAATCTTTATAGCCGAAACGTGCGAAGCTAAATAACAATATTTTTACAAGGAATGAATATAATGCCCTATCTACCGATCTTGAGAATATTTTCCTGTTATAATTTAACTGGGCGAGCTTTGCCAGTTTTTGTAAATATGTTTGCTTATCTATTAAGTTTCTAAACGAAATATTTATTGGACAGAGGAGAAGACACTGAACTATAACTTCCTTATCTATTTAAAATCTTCTCGTTTGTTGAAAAAATTTTTATCAGTGCTTTTCTTTTATTACGAGTTGAGCAAATGTTTTTTGTAATTACCTTAAGTAATTAGAGGAACGTATTTATTGAAAATAAAAAAAAATGTTTTGTTTTTACCAATAGATAATTTCATTCCAGAATCACTTTTAGACAAATATTATGGTAAAATATTTCGATTTAATTATGAGACCTGGAAATGTTATATCGGAAATCTTGTTAAAAAAGGAGTAACTGTGATGAACCATGAACTGTGAAACTCAAGTTTTTGTATATTTTTTTTCAAATTGAGTATTTTATACATTTATTTTATATTTAAAATGTATATAGATGCATTAGAACAAATATAGCGATATGCAATATAAAAATTATGATGCCACCATTTTGCAATTTGCTATCTATGCTGTGATTGATAAGGAAATATCCAGTATTGAAAAGTATTTAAAATTACAATATCCATCGAAGAATAATTTAAAATATAAAATTAAGTGTTTCTATTCTAGAAATTGCAGAAAGTAAGAGACCGAACTTTATTGTGAAATAATGACGAAAATGAAAGAGTTGAACAAATTCTTACTTGTGCTGATTGGGGCGTGCATTTTGATGCTTTTGATTTGCGGTACATGCTGAACAATTTCTTAGATTACTTGGAGTGGGCGTATTCTTTAATTTTACAGTTGAGGGGAAATTCCTCCTACGTATTTAAATGAGGGGAAATTCCTCCTACGTACTTAAATGAGGGGAAATTCCTCCTACGTACGCAAATTAAATTGGACCCGAGGGCTCTTAAATGGAAGAACAACTAGAAAAATTATTATAATAGATTATATGTATCTGATTGATACATATATTGATACAAATATTCCAAACTCTGAAGCATCGTACCATCATTCTCCCGGGTCATACTGACCCTCAATATTTCCTCATGTTCATCAAATGCACCATGTAAAATAAATTTCATATCAGTCATCAGATGTGCCATATATGTATCAATCAGATAAATTACCATAATTTTGATAAACATGAGGAAATATTGAGGGTCAGTATGACCCGAAAGAATGATGGTACGATGCGTCAAAGTTTGGAATATTTGTTCAAGTAGATTTATTGTTGAAAATTTGTATCAAACATTTCATTGGTAAAGTCACTCAGTTATAGAAATATGGGAAATTCGAGGCATATGTGAGCACGATTGTGAAAAGACAAACATTTATGTTCCAAACATACATGACGGAGATTTGCTGGAAGAGAGAGAATAAAGCCAGTTTCACATAAGATTCTTTAAAATTTTCAGAATGTTCTGTTGACTCTTTATGCTTAAGTGTCAACAGAACATTCTGAAAACTTTAGCATATATGTTTAGAAAGTAAAAACTAGTATACTTGTTTAGAGAGTAAAACTAGCATAATTGTTAAGAGAGTAAAAACTAGCATACTTGTTTAGAGAGTAAAAACTAGTATACTTGTTTAGAGAGTAAAAGCCAATTTCACATAAGATTCTTTGAAGTATGCAGAATGTCCTATTAACACTAAAGCATACTTGTATATAAGCATAACTTTCAATTTTTTTAGGAGTCAATTAAAAGTCTCCCCTAATTCATGTTATACTGTGTATCAAAATTCTCCATCAATCCATGAGCATTGCTAAATTGAACCGAATCATTATCTTGAGAAAAGTATAAAGTGAAATGTGTGTTTCTTTTTCTGAACCTTGAGAAAAAGTTACCAATAAATTCTTTTACTTTAGCTTAAAGATCAAGACTTCGGCAGATTTTTTAGAAATTCCCAAATCTTTGACAAAATTATTCATTTCCAGCCGCATAAAAGATTGGAGCTAGATGCTAACTGAAACATAATGATGGTCCTCGTCATAAAGTTTACTTTAGACTTCAGGAATGCTTTCTATTTTCTCA
>JAPMOR010076472.1:0-11112 GCA_026543865.1 Argiope aurantia
AACTCCTTTCCAGTTCTTTATCCTCAGAATCCTCAGAACACTCATCCAGCCATCTAGCTGGAGGTCTTCCTTTGGCCCGGAATCCCATAGGATATTTAAAAGTGAATATTTTGAGGGCGCAGTTTTCAGGGCTTCTATAGATATGGCCGAACCATCTGACCCTATTGCTCCGGATAACCAGTGTTATCTATAGTTGCCTATAGAGTTTGTATCATTCAAAATTGAATCTAGTTCGCCGACATCCTCTCTCTAGCACTGTGCCAAAGATAGTTCTAAGTATCTTTCTCTTGAACATGTTCAGAGAACGGTGAGTGTCCAGTTAAGAGTCCAAGTTTCACTTGCATAGAGCAGAACAGGCATAATAAGAGTCATAAATTCTTAGTTTAGTTTTTCGACCGATTAAGTTGGATCTTAGTTGGGTTTTTTTCAGTCCAAAGAAACATTTATTAACCATTTTTATTCTGTTGTCAATTTCTGCGTGAGTCATTGTGACAAGGTATTTGAACTGATCGACTTTTTTGAAGGTATGACCGTTAGTACACAGAGGAACATTGTGATTTATAGTTATGGGCGGGAATTCCATAAATTTGGTTTCATTTTCTTTGATGGTAAGGCCCATATTTATGGCAGAAGTTTCCAAAGTGTGAAAGACTCACTCACTGGCCTCTCTGACCTTCCAATAATATCTGTATCATCAAATATTTCAACTATCTACTAAAAATAACATCACCAAACAGTTTCGCTTATAATTCTATAGACATTTTCAAATTTCATCAAAAAATTATCGTTGTAGTTGGCGGAAGAAAGAATAAAAAATTGCATTTTCAATTTTAAAGCGCCATTAGTCTAATCGATTGAGATCTTTTCAACGTTCACATACTATAACCATGTTCTAAGTCTTTGAGACATGCGCATTAATCTTTCACCATACATGACCTGTCATTTTTTGATTTAATTTGAAGAAGCTACTTTTTATGATGAGTACCTTAATCCAATTTAATTTTTTTGGAATCTGTCACCTTCTTACCCATTACTGAATATTTTTTTTAACGAACTACCACTTTGAATTTGGTTTTGCTTCAGATATAGAGATTGAATATATTGTCGTTTCTACATAGTCTGTAATAAAAGCTGCATTCTTTATGGGTTCATTCTGTATGTATAACAGAAAGAGAATTGAAATGGTTTGAATGAATTTGGAGGTTTTTTTGAGCACTTTTCATCATTTTTTATGTTTGGTAAAGTCCGAAACTATCAATGTACAAGTAATGTGGTTGGTTATACGAAACACTCCAATATGATTTGCGCTTTATATAATTAGACATCTTCGAAGAAAAATATAATATGTTTTGACATGTTTACTCGCTATTGCTGACATGTTTTTCTGTTATAAGGAAAGAATGCATGTTTAAAAATCAGCAAGGATCGCGCACACGATGTCGGAGATTTATTCACCTACGGCAAATTTAAAGAGTATGATTAATAATATGATACAGATATCACATAAATACTGAATAGAACATTTTTCGACGTATTCTATTCAATAGTCATTTCTATAATCTTTTCTCATTTTAATTAATAAAATAATTTTTATGACATTAAAGAATGTAGTTGTTAAAATGCATGCTACAATTCAAAACAGGAAAGTCTGTTTCATTTTCCTCCTTCAGCTACTGTACTTACGTTTTCTGACGAATCAAATATATTGACTTGATAAATGGAATTTGTTATTGATTGCTTCTGATATTCTTTTTGAAGAGAATATCTTTCAATAAGGAAGCCTTTTCATGTACAATACCCCAACAAAAAATAAACAAAATATAATTTAGTTTAGCATGAAAACTTGAATCATTGCACAATATCAAGAAATTAGCTGCCAGTGTTAAACTTTATTGCAACACCAAGGTTGTGAAATTTTCAGTAATTATAATTGCTGAAAATAAACTATAAAGAAGGATATAAAGTTGTTCAACGAGAAAGATCAAATTTTTTTATGGCAATACAAAAGATAAATTATAATTGAATAATTGCCAGACATTAAATTATTTCAAATCAATTTGTAATTTTATAGATAGAACAAAATGAATTCTAAATATATATTTTAATAGTTTTACATTTTATTATTTAACAAAATAATAATTAAATTTTTTATACAGTTAGTTAGAAGTAAGCTCACATATATCAGTTTAATTTAACTTTGGTATATGTTATTTGCGATTGTTTGCTAGAACATGTAAAAGTCAGGAGCGGAATATATTAAATACCGATTATGTAATTATGTTTCTTTTTTTTAATTGAATATAAACAAAAGTATCTAATTTTATAATTGGTTGAAGCAAAACATTTCAAGACTAATTTAAATCCCATTTATGAGAGCATCAAGTACTGCAATATCAATATTCTGCAAATATGCTTAACGTTACGCAATATTTATTCATCATTTTACTAATGTAGAAACAATAGGAGAACTTCATTTGCATTATTATCGTTGTGTTTTTGCCTGTTGCTATGCACTTTTTGAAGCTTTCAAAAAAAAATATTTCTGAAGCGTGACAAAGTTTTATTTGATACTTATTTATAACTGAATTTAATTTCATGGCAGTATTCTGAAATTCTCTGAAATTATTATTTTGAGAGGTTCTTTAAAGAAGCTTTGGAAATTCTTCTCAATTCAAAATGGTTCGAAAGAAGCATTTTATTTATTCCGGCTTCATAACAGAGGGATATTCGAAAAAATCGAAAAATGGCCCCAGGTCATCGCAAAAATTGAAAGTAAGAAGCAATACTTGGCTGAAAGTAGCACCAAATGACTTATATTCTGAAGAAAGAGGGAAAGACAACATGGTAATTGCAATTTCACTTGTAGGTGAATTTAAGTTTATATTTATTTTACTTCGTTTTATGGCGATAAATGTGAAGGAATCTAAAGCAACCTGTTGGAGAGATCCCAGACAGAGAACTGTGAAGACATTCCTAGCCGGTATTTTGAAATTTTTAGTCTTTACTGTTTTTTGTTTTAAGATATTAATTCAAATATTTTATTTGAATTCTGCAGAGGATAAAAAAGATGAATTCACCATCACTTTCCTATGTGTACTGAAAGTAATGGCGTACATATCAACTTACAGGAAACGGCGAGAGATGTTGCGTGTGATCAAACATCTGAACCAACTGTTCAAACAGTTGCCACACAAAAATTTCAAAAAATTGAAGTACCCCTTTATAATATATATGTTTCTTAGTTTGTGTTTTCTTATTAGCTGGACAGTAAGGACTTATTTTGTTGGTACCAACAAATTAAAAATAGAAGAATATTTCTTCAAGAAAAATTCGACAGAGGAGTACCAGGATTTGCCATCATCCCTATTTGTCTCCAGCATCGATGTATTTGAACTGTTGTTTTACATTATTGCAAGAGTTGTTATTTCATTGTTCTCTACCTATTACATCTTTACCTGCCGAGTCATTAGATTTCTTTTGCGAGGGTTGCTCGACGAATTTCAGAAGACAAACAAACCAGAAATTATTCAGAAATATTTAAATTTGTATGAAGAAAGCATGAAAATGTTCCACAACTTCGACAAACAATTTTCGTTTCTCGCCTTCGATTTAGTTATCTTGTGTATGATAAATTTATTTCGAGCTGGATATGCCCTGGCCTTCATCGTCAGAGAAAAGGACGTTGAATTCTATGCTTTGATCAGCTCTCTGATTTTTTATCTGTTAGTTCAGATGACACAGATGATATCAGGAATCAAGACCAATGAATCGGCTCACAGTGTTAAAAACAATATCCAAAATCTCTTCAAGAAACTTTGTAAGACAACGCCAGAAATGTCCAAGTTAGATATTGATTTGCCACCAGCTCCTACTTTATCGCTGTGGAAAATGTATGAATTTGATAGATCTCTCGTAATAGCCAGCGTTGGAACATTGTTAACATATGGTATCTTGCTTGGGACTTTGGGGAAATAAAATTAATGCACGGAAAATAACGCATCAGATTTTCTTCTGAAAATGCTGAGTGTTTCACTATTCAACGTAAACTATTAAACAAGGTAGAAAACAGAAGAAAAAAATTGGAATCGGAAAATGGGAAGCTACAATAATGAATAATAAATAAGGATGAAAATTGTTTATTTGCTAACATAATCATACATGGAATAATACGTACATAATTTCAGTTTCATAGTAATTGATGAAATTTCCTTTCATTTATATTTACACTCTTCATAGCGGCAGAGCATGGATTGGTGAATCTTTTGGCATTTCTGAGCATTTGCAATGGTGATAAAGATTCTTGGGCTCATCTTAAAAAATAAAATAGTTGCCAAGGTTGATTTTTTTGGCGACTACTTGCCAAAAGTGGCAATCCCGAAAAGTTGAAGGTGACCAATTTTTTCACCAGATAGAGAAGTGTATCCTGTTTTTAAATTCTACCAAGGATATTAGTTGTTAGTAAGTTTCCGATTATTTCTCTCATAAGAAAAAATTCAGTCCAGCTATCAACAGTGCCCTCTAACTCATGCGATTGATATTTCTGGCTATAATTACATAGGTGATTTTCACGGAATTTATATTTCTAATTACCACTAAAAATATAGAGTTTGAGCCATTTTATATTTGTCTCGTTCACTGTCGTTTCTTTTTTCGAGCACGAAGATCTTTAACATAGATCAACAAGTTTTAACGATTAACATTAAATATTCAGAAATATTATTTTTGCACTAAAAGAATGTCATTTGAATCTTGATATGAAGCCTCCGCTTGCTATTGCAAAACTGAACAAAATTTTGTGTCTTAACTTTTGAAACTAGATACTGTATTGTAAAAAACAGCATTATTCAGCACTTTTTAATTGGGACCAAACCAATTCTTAGACCAAAGCAAATTGAAATATTTTCAAATTTAGATTTCTAGATGGCAGCACAATCAGTTTTTTTTAGGAAGGGTCAATTACTTTTATATTGAATGGAAAATAAATAAATATTAATCATTAGTAAGAAATGAACAGAGAACGATAAGGATTTTATTGCAGTAATGATGCAATATATTTATGTTTGAACTATTTAAACCTAGAAAGAAAGTAAATATCTTTAATTGTACACATTATTGAATTTTATTTGATTTGTATGATGATGAATACAAAGAATTCATTAAGTTTTAACGTATATTGTTTGTAACCCAAATTAATAAGTTTGTATAGTTAAGTAAATGTTCGTTAATATTTCTTTAATTTACAAACATAATATTCAAAAAATTTCATAAGTGTTTTTTAATAATCTCTTTATCTTTTCCTTACATAATTTTAGATAATTCTTTAAGAGAATCTCCAGTTTTAAAATATACGTGAATTGTATATGGACAACTTGATATTTTTTGCAATACATATTCTTTTTTTGTATAATGCATATCTAACATTTTGCACCACCTCTATATTATTTATAATTTAAAAGGTGTTTCTTTTTTCATTACTCCTGCTTTCCTTGTGAAACACTTATTTCCATTTTTGCAATTTTTGTATATTGCTTATAGAATAATTGCCTCACACTTATGGCACCCTTATAATTATGTGTGTACTTTCTTTAAACAAAAAGAATTCGACATAAAAATAAATAATATAATTAAAAATATATATGTCCTGAACTTCTTCAGTTAATGATTCTGCTATATGCTTATGAACTTCTATTTGTTCTAAATATTTACATCTGTTTAGGAAGCAAACTTGTGGCAATGTTTAATTAATCATTCCGTTGACAAAAAGCATGGAAGAATATATTATTTGAAAATTGTGTTACCATTTCTCCCGATATTGTTTATTAAAAAAAGGAAATGTATTAATAATGCTCTATTTTTTCAAGTAAAATTTTTTAAACAACTTAAAATTTCACGGGTTTTTTTTTTTTTTTTTTTTTTTTTTACCAAATATGCAAAAAAAGTATTTAATACTGAAAATATCCTATATCATGATTCTGATGAATGTTTACAAACATAACATGACTTTAAAAACATAACTTGACATATCAATTATGTCAATAATTCTTTAATGAAAACTTGTATGTTCATTACTTAATTGTCTATGAAAACGATAACACAAAAACTCAGTGACATAGGACGAAATTCAGTATACTCTGTTTATGCCGAAATATCTAAATTTTTTTCTTTTCTCATTTTGAATAAATCTGTCAATAGAAAATCTGACTGTCTGTCCTTTATGCACATGAACACATTAACACAAACAATATAAAATATAATTTTCACTCCCTTTTCAACGTTTTCAAAACTGCAAACAGATACCCATGTCTAAAGGTATAAAAATTAACTGTTGGGCCTTGCAACTGTAGACCTTTGGAGAATTGCAAATGCTTTGCATGGCGTTAGCAGTCAATAAGTACAAAATTTAGGTATTTGATGGGAATATAGCACTTATAATAAATCTCTTCGGCTATAAATCCTCATCAAGCGGTTAATACACATATACCCGAAAATAGAATTTGTATTTTAGACGATTTTTTTTTTCTGGCTAATAAATTTTTTTTGACTTAGAATATAATTGTAGTCACAAGATGATATATCAAATTTCATTTTTGAGTTATCGCATTTAAATATGTACGAAAGACCCGACTGACAGAACGTTACCCTTTGATTAATTTGGCTGTTTTTGCTTTGTAGTAATCTTATTAATTTCTATTCAAACAACCGAGCAGATTGTTCAAAATTTGGCCGAAATTTACAAATTTGAGTTCAAAGCCTGTACCAAATTTCATCCTTGTAGTTCAAAATGTTTATGAGTTTCCTTGTTCATAGATAACTGAGGGGCAAACTTAATTCCAAAATCAGATTTATGAACTCAATAAAGTTTAAAATATGAAAATTCGTGAAAGCATCTATTCTGGGGATTTTTCACGATTGCAATACTTTTGATTTTTGTATTTTATTCTGGTAAATAAAGATGAATCTCCATAAATGTAAGTTACATGTAGATTTTTCTTGCTAAAAATCTGTGTGGCTACATTTTGATACTAAACAACTAAAATGTAGCAGAGAATTAAATTTTAAAATTAATGAATTAAATGCAATTAATGAATTCTTTAATTCGCCAAATAAAATGCAAAGCGCAAAGTTTATAATAACAGTAAAAAGTTTATAATTTTCAGACAGAGATACGAAATTCTTCAACAAAACATCATAGAGTGATGATGATTTAATAGGTTTAGAGAAAGATATCAGTAAAAGATATAATTTATATCACTAAAAATATCAGTACATAATTTTTAAAGTAGCTGTTGTACCAGCATTCAGTAATACACATTGTGGGTGCGAGAAATTCCCCAAATCAAAGAGACCTACTAAAACCTTTACCAAAAACAGTTATGTCAACCCTAGCATTTCATATGCAAAAATAGCAAGTAACAAATCATTTCAAGCTGAACTACCCCTGCCAAAAAAAGTGTCTGCTGAAAGCAAAGCAATCAATGCTCAAGCTCCAGTATATTTCCCCAAAGATAACGTCTCTGAACTTGAAGATATAAAATATGTAATTAACGAATTTAGAACACTTTTTAATGGCTGTGACATTCGCAGAATCGCTAAGCAACTCAGAAGTGTCGACAATCATCTTGATAAACTCGCAATACTAATCGAACTCATGCCCATTTTCAGCAATGTTAACAATGTGTAATTTTTGCGTTTGCTTCGTTGCAACTTAAATTTCAGACAAAATAAAACTCCTCCCCCCTTTTTTTTCTCTCCCACATTCAAGAAAACACTACCTCCAAATTAAAATAACCCATGTATGATGCATTGTAATTAATAAGGTCAGTTTCATCACTCCAAAGTTAATAACTATCAGATTTAGGGATGGTGGGACCTGCGGCCCCAATGAGCCGTAATCCCTCTCAACAAGTCAGTAATACACAAACCGAAACTAACTTCAAATTACTAAAAAACGCTGGACTATCAGATTCTTTTTGACTCGTAAAATAAGATAGGATCTTTTATCACAAGTGAACACGTTTAAAATAAGGGTTAATAATATCTTAATTACTTCAAAGATACTTTTACTCTTTCAGGTGAAAACTCGCATTTGTATAACGAACACTTTTTTGTTAACATTATTTACAAGTAAGAAGTAGAAGTTGTAGTTGTTGTTTTAGGACAATAAACTCCGGAGTTGAGTTGTATACAATTTCACTCGCGTACGTGACAGTAGCATACAAATGATGTTTGTACGATGGTATGCTCCAAATTTATATAGGGAAGGAAGACTTGAAAAATCTGCTAGTTTTGTGTTTAAAAATATTCCCATTTTGGAAACTCTCAGTGAACACACACTACTTAAGAAGTAAATATGCAACGAATGAATTTGATAATTCTGGGTTCACCGCTGAGTTGAATATCTGGAACAATTTTTCATTTTATATGCCGCATGATACAGTTCACAGATATTATGCGAGCCTATAATCACTACCATTTTAAAATATCAATTTTTTCCCCCTTATCCAAGAAAAAAGTCATGTTTTCGTCTTACCATCTTACACATTTTGGACAAAAAAATAATCAAGATCTACAAAATTTCAAAAATTAGGCTAATAATACATGCTTCAAAATAAAGCATTTATATTTTATGAAGGCTCGAAAAAGGAAACAAGTCTTAATTCTGAAGTAAAATTGGAAAATATTTAAAACTGTAAACAATGAATTTATATTTTTCTTTTCATTCAATTTTTTTTTTTTTTTTTTACCATAGTAACATTTTTTCGCTATACTATTGACGACTTGGCATTGATTGGCAATTTGAAGGGCTTTGAAATGGTACTTTTGAGCCGAATACAATATTTGGTTTATAGGACCGGCCATCTCCTTAAAGGGGCTCGTGAGCAGAAAAATTTTTCATCGCCCTAAACTAGACTAAACTAAACTAGAGTGCAAAATAAAAGATTCCTGATTTTTTATAGCTCAACTTTTCTGATTTTGCTGTAATTCCGATAAAATTAAACTGGAAGCATGAAATTAATGCTTCAGAAGTCGCAATGCAGCATTTAAAAGACAAAAAAAAAGTGTAATCAGAAAAAAACTAAATAGAACGCATATATTAGAAAAGATAGCAGAAAAAATTTTATTAACAGAAAGGCGGTGATACAAAATAGTATCCGAACGTGACGAAGAACAACAAACAGACATCCTTTAGTGAGGCATATGACCGTCCCTAATTGCAATGGTTGCGTGTAGGGATGATGAATATTTTACAAGTTATTACGTAATCAGTATCATAAAGTCACAAATACCAGTGATCAATATTTTTCAAAGAGGGGTGTGATTCAAATCCTTGATACGATCTTACTGGTGATATTTCGATTACAGGTTTTGGATCACGATAGAAAGTAATAATCGATACGATCTGTCCAATGGAAGCTCTCGAACAAAACAGAAGAGGAGAAATCTGTGAATGGGTGAAAAGGGAACGGACCGGTTAATCTTGGAATTATCGTATCATTGAATTGCGTATCTCTGAAATTTATAGGAGCGGTGACTTCACCGGAAAGAGTGAAGTTGCCCCTCCACTTCAAGAGAGTGACCTTGACTTTCTGATATTCACATTTGCACTATTCCATACAGATCATTTTTAATTGCTTATGTCATGACTGCATATATTCTGTTTACTGCTGGTGTCATCTATTGGTAAAATAGAAAGCTAAAGTAAACATTTTAAAGAAATGAGATATATATTTAATTCAGATTTTTCAAAAAATGGTTTACTCCAATAATGAAATTAAATAAATAATTTTGAAAAAAAATCAAATTTAAGAAGTAAACTGAAATAGATAAATTTATTCAATCACACGTTACTTAAATTAGTAAATTAAGTATTAGTTACAATTAATAAATTTTATATTTAATATTAAGTAATAATTTTTAATTAATAATATGATTGAAATAACATATATTGGAACAAATATTTAAAAATAACAATAGCAAAATTATTTGTTATTCAAAAAATCGTGGATTATGCATATCTAGTTTCGTGGTACCGACTCACTCAAAGTAATATTATTCAGAAATTCTTGTGGCAAAAGTGCCGATTCCTCAATAAACACCTGTGTCCGTTGTTCTCTGGAAGATACGAGCATGCCACCATGTTTGCCCAAATAAATTCAATGGGATTTAAAATAAAGCTGATGGCTGGACAGTCCAATCGATGAAACAGCAAGATATTTATTATTTCCAGCATATGAATCTTATTTATTCATCATCTTAAATAATTTTCAAAAAGAATGCGTGTCATCAGTATAAAATACAATGAAATGAAATATTGTTATAGATAAATATAATTTCCTGATTTAATTCAATTGCCAATAAAATCGTGAGCTCCATAAACAGAATTATGAATTTATTACAAATTTAAACAAACCTTTAAAAGTATTTAAATGGAAATTTAAATACTTTAAATAAATTTTAGTACGATAATCAAATTCTTTGCAAGAAAATAAATATTAAAATAATTTTATAGTAATTTCCTGCTAGATATTAAATAAAAATTATTGAAATTCTCATCTATATAATAGCAGATGTTCATCGCCCACGAAAAAAAAAATTATGCAACTTTTTCTAGATTTTATTTGTAGATTACTTTGTTATATTTAATGGAACGCATCGAACAGAGCAATCAAAATTAAACTTTTAAAGCCTCTTATGAATAATAAATTCTAATTTCGTGATAATGATTCAACAATTGCGTGATTCAACAATGATTAGATACTTGCCGTTTTTACGCTTATTATTCTGACTCGGAATTTAATTTGAGTCTTTTTTCCCTTATGGTTTATTAAAAATCTATTTAGTAAATTATTATGCAAAAAAGCGAATATTTTTCAATATTTGGTCAAGTAATTATATTTATCGTGTGCAATTATTTCAAATTAACGTTATGTAGAAATACCTTGTGCGTAGCGCCACCTATCTCAGTTTTCAAAATATAGTGAAAGATAAAAGAAACCAAATTTTTCACAAACAAAAACGAATGTATTTAAATCTTTATTTACATTAAGCATGAACATGCAGCTATATGTTTACACTAGAAGTGGGGAAGAGGGAGAAGTCAGGTATTTGCTA
>JAPMOR010076477.1:0-19321 GCA_026543865.1 Argiope aurantia
TGCTCAATAATGATGAGAAGACGTACTTCCATGAACCCACACGTAGCTTCCATAGCCTTGATCTAGCCATGTGCTCTCCTGAACTCTTGCCGGCATTGAACTTTGCAGTTAGCAAAGATCTACATAATAGTGACCATTTCCCTATTATTGTCTCCCATGCTGATAGCGGCGGTGCGACTCCCTGTCCTCCGCGTTTTCTATTCCAGCGGGCAGACTGGGATACTTTCACGGAATTGGCAGATATCACCCAGACCATGATCAGTACTTGCGACATTACGGAAGCAATGCAGCTTGTTATTGACACCATATTAAACGCCGCAAATGCCACCATTCCAAAGACCTCCCCACGTCTCGGAAAATTTCGCAGACCGTGGTGGAATGAGGCTTGCCGCGACAGCCACAAGCAGCAAAAAAAATTATGGAACATCTTTCGGAGGTACCCTACAACTGAAAATCTCGTTGCTTTTAAAAGAGCCAAAGCTCTAGCTCGTCGCATTCGTCGTCAGAGTCAGAGGGATTCCTGGATTAAATTCGTATCGTCTATTACATCATCAACCTCCAGCAAACAGTTGTGGAAAAAAGTAAAGGCTGCTAATGGTATTTATTGTGAATCTTCAATTCCTGTTTTAAATACGGGAAGTGAGATACATTCTGCTCCATTAGAAGTAGCCAACATACTGGGTCAAGCTTTCGCACAAGTTTCCGCAATAGATTCTTATAGTCCTGAGTTTCTGGCGATTAAGAATCCCGCGGAACGGTTGCATCTGCATTTTAATGACTGTCGCAAGTTTTCGTACAACTGTAAATTTAAAATGTTCGAACTGGAAAGGGCCTTATCTATATCTCATGACACCAGTCCAGGCCCAGATGGGATTACATATAATATGCTCCGTCATTTGAGTACCACTTCCTTTTCCAACCTGTTATTGTTATTTAACAGAATATGGACCGAGCAGAAGTACCCTACACAATGGCGCGAAGCTATTGTTATCCCAATCCTAAAACCTGGCAAAGAACCATCCAATCCCCTGAACTACCGACCAATAGCTTTGACGAGCTGTCTCTGTAAAACCTTAGAACGTATGGTCAATTCTCGTCTGATTTTTGAATTAGAAAAACAAGGATGTATCTCTCAGCTGCAGAGTGGTTTCCGTAGAGGACGGTCTACTGTTGACAACCTCGTCCTTCTGGAAACGCAAATCCGCAATGCATTTGTGAGGAGAGATCAACTTGTATCTATTTTTTTCGATATAGAGAAAGCGTACGACCGTACGTGGCGTCACGGCATACTCTCAACGCTTTATAATTATGGTTTTAGAGGAAATTTACCGATATTTTTAAAAAACTTTTTAACTTGTCGAAGGTTTAAAGTTCGCATGGGTAACGTCTATTCAAATGATTTTATTCAAACTGAAGGTGTCCCGCAGGGTAGCATTCTTAGTGTTACTCTTTTTATTGTACATTTTAGCCAAATAATTAATGTTTTACCTCCATCTGTTCAAGGCACATTATACGTGGATGATCTACAGATCTCTTGCCAAGGGAGCAATATGCACCTGATAGAGCGACAATTGCAGGTTGCTGTAAATAAACTTGTAAATTGGTGCAATGAAAATGGACATTCGATTTCTCCAGAGAAAAGTAAATGCGTCCATTTTTGTCGGAAACGGGGTATTCATTTAGATCCCAAAGTTCAGATTCGTGATGCTACCATCCCTGTGGTAAATGAAATAAAGTTTTTGGGTATAATTTTTGACCGTAAGCTCACTTTCCTTCCGCATGTCCTACATTTGTGGAAGAAGTGTGACAGGTCATTAAACATTCTCAAGGTACTGTCCAGAACCACTTGGGGAGCAGATAGAACTTCCTTGCTCAGAATTTATCAAGCAATGATTTTATCCCGTATAGATTACGGAAGTATGGTGTATGGCTCTGCTCGTCCTACGGTTTTACGTAGACTTGATACTATACATCATTCTGCTTTGCGAATTAGCTTGGGAGCATTTCGCACCTCGCCTGTGAATAGTTTGTATGTTCTCTGCCATCATCTACCGCTAAGTTTACGGCGTGAAAAATTATCTGCCCAATTTTATCTTCGAGCACTGTCTGTTCCGAAGCATCCTGTGTGTTCTTTGAAATTTCCGGTTAGTCTTCGGAGACTTTATAATGCTCGTCGCTCTCACGTACTACCATTCTGCGAGAGAGTTAAACTGCTCCTTCGTGATTATGGACTTCATGATAAAGTAATCCAGACTACCGATCCATTTTTCTTTCCTCCCTGGAATATTCCTCAGTTTTCATTTTTGAATCCCTTCTCTGGTTTTGAAAAGCAGAGTACTGCCCCTATTGTTTACCAGAATCTGTTTTATTCTCATTGCTGTCAGTATTCAGATTACTTAAAAATATTTACGGATGGTTCGAAATCAGATGGTCATGTTGGTTGTGGTATTGTCTTTGATACCAACATATTTAGTTACCGCCTAGATTCCTCTCTATCTGTTTTATCTGCTGAATTATTAGCCATCTTTTATGCACTACAGATGATTTCACTCTCTTCTGATCGTAAATTTTGTATATATACTGACAGTATGAGTTCACTGACAATGTTTTCCAACTATAATAATCAGATTCACCCGGTTGCCTTGGAAATCCATGATCTTCTAAGGACCTTAAAACACAGGGATTTTAAGATACTATTTTGCTGGATTCCGAGTCATGTCGGAATCGCTGGTAATGAGCTGGCGGATAATGCAGCAAAGAGTGCTTCTATGTTTTCACAGCGAGACATCCCGTTCTGTGATGCTAAAAATATTTTTCAACGTCGTCTATACTTACTCTGGCAGGAATCATGGAGCAATCATACTAATAACAAACTTCATAACGTAAAACCTATCATTTCATCCTGGCCTTGCTTACCAGTGCGAGAGCTAGACGTCAAATTGTCTAGACTCCGCATTGGTCACACTCGTTTCACTCATAAACACCTTTTATTTGGTAATCGAGCTCCTATCTGCTCTAGATGCCAAGTGAACTTAACCGTTCTTCATCTTTTAATAGAATGTCCTAATTTTAATCGTCATCGTTTGATATTTTTTAAAGCTTCATCAGTTGATATGCAAATGCTTGTGGGGGAACATCCCCACAAAAACCTTTTTAAATTTTTAAAAGCAACTGGATTTTACCATTTTATTTAACATTTAACTTTGTTGTTTTTACCTTGTTTACAATTTTAAGGGTTACTGCTTTGCAATTTTATCAATGTTTACATCCTATAGTTGATTAAATAAAGTCAAAGACTATATTTTAACCATATGTCTGGCGCAGTATAGTCAGATATGGCTCTTGCGCCAATAAACACCAGAATCCATCCATCCATCCATCCGCAGGGATCTTAAGAGTTATATTATTGCCCATTGTCAACCAAACTGGACAAACTATTCCCATAGCTTTACTCGGAATTCGATCTGTAATTAAACCGGACATAAATGCCACATGTGCTGAATTAGTCCTTAGTACAACCCTCAGATTGCCTTCTGACATTTTGCAGACATATGCCAAATCACATACGTTCTTTTGAAAAAAATATTTGTGTGTGCCTTTGACAGATTTAAAAAAAAAATATTTTACCTTGTAATCCTGATCACAATTTAAAACTACACGATCCTGTGAACCAGAGACATTATGAAACAGCTTGTAAACTTTTTCAACAATCTATTAACTCTTATTCTTTATTGGAATTAAAAAAATTATGTGAAGCTACAACTCCAATTTTCTATTCAAATAATGCAAGTAATCCTTTTTCTCATTATCATTCTAGAGAAGAATCATTTAAATTTTCATTAGATTTGTTAAAATTTCAATATAATGATAATGATGATTTAATTAAAGATTTATTATTAAATATAAAAAGCTGGTTTAATAGATTAGGTTGGTATCAATTTAATGAATTTGGAGAGCACATTTTAAATTCTAAAATTAATACTATATGTGTAATTGGTCCTCCAAATGCTGGAAAAATTTACTTTTGGGATTGTTTTGTAGCATTAACTTTAAATGTAGGTCACATGGCAGAGTTAATAACAAGTGTAACCAATTTGCTCTTCAAGAAGTAATTGATCGAAGATTAATCGTAGGAAATGAAATAAATTTGGAAGAAGGAGCAAAAGATGATTTAAAAAAATTGTGTGAAGGAAAAGCATTAAATATTAGAGTAAAACATTCTCCTGATGAAATTTATAGAAGGACTCCTGTGCTTTTATTGTCTAATAATACTTTAGATATTGTTAATGATCCAACCTTTAAAGATGTTAGAATTAAAGTTTTTTACTGGAAAAAATGTGAAATGCTGGAAATGTCAACAAAGCAGCCATATCCATTGGCAATTTTTGATATTTAAAAATATTATGATATATGTTTGAATTAAAAAATAAAGAAACATTTTTTTATTCAAATAATCTGTTTTATTTATTTCTTATTTTTTTACATTTTTAATTTTGAGACAAACCATAATACATAGATTTTGCAACATTTTGTCCAGATGATCTGTAATGTCTAATTTCTTCATGAGGAGGAACATTAATAAAGTCAGCAAATGGTCTGAGAGTAGAATAATCACATTTAACAACCATAGTTGCTTCCACTTCAAAATATGCTTGAGCATCAGTCCAATTATCAATAGTTCCACTTGCTATATTGTTAGTACACTGGTGTCTAAAACTTAAGCAACACGTAATTCAAGAGAAAGGTCATGTGTATGCAAATATCAGGAACAAAACGTCACAGGCGACGTGAGCGTACGCAAAACACGTGCGGAAGACGCGCGCAGCTCAACACTACAATAAAAGGAACGACGGAGACGCAGTTAAAGACATTCGCTGCAAGTGCACGTGAGTTAATTCGTGAAATATGGCTAGCAGAAATCACCTGGACGATTTCACACGTGGAAGAATGATCGGAAAGCTGGAGGAGAGGCGTAGTGTGACCAGTGTAGCTGAAGAGTTCGGAATCAACAAAAGTGTCGTTTCGCGCGCTTGGAAAGCCTTCCAAACCACAGGTACAACTGTGAGAAAGGTTGGTGGTGGCCGTCCCAGGAAAACAACTGCAGTGGATGACCGACATATCGTCCTGCAGGCGAAAAGAACCCGAAACCAGTCAGCAACTGTATGCAGCAACGGAGCGACAAGTGTCACGTTTTACTGTGTCCAGACGCCTTCACAAAGGTGGCCTATTCGCCCGCCGTCCTGAAAGCTGCATCCCTTTGACAGTTTCCCACCGGCGGCACCGTTAAGAGTGGTGCAGGGAGCACAAAAACTGGACATCTCATCAATGGAGTCGTGTCCTCTTTAAGGCCTTATCACACGGCAAAATACCGTCTACACTTTCGTGGACAATTTTCCGTTTTCACCCGCAGTCAACCGGTGAAGCAAATTTTCTGTCATCGTGAGCTTTTTTTAACCAGCTTGAAAATGTAGACGATAGTGACGGAAATATTGTTTGCAAATGAAATTCAACCAATCATGCCAAGCTTCGATAGTGACGTAGTGTGCCAAGAATGGCGCGACTGGTGCCAACTACTTTGTGAAAAGTAGTTTGATTATTTCCACCATTCGTTCAGTACGTCGAAAAATGGCTAAAAATATTGTGGACAAATGAAAAAGAATCGGCTCTCATTGACCTTATTCAGAAGAAGCCAGCTCTTTGGAATCCCCTTGATACCCATCATCTCAAAAAAACTTTAAAAAAAACGTTATACGAAGGTATTAAAATAGAAATGTTAAGAAGATGGCCCGAAGACGAGGACCACTTAACATCAGGTAGGTGAAATATTCTCTGTTTCTCTGTATGATGTTGTGATCAAAAAACGTTTTATACGAATGCATTTTATGATAATGCAGAAAGGCGGCATTTAACCAATTTTTAAAATTCTTTTAAATATGTACAAAAAATTCCTGATAAAAATTTCTGTATGTATATGTAAAACAAATAGGCATCTCATCTATTTTGCTGAATTATTTTTTATTTCAATCCCAGCTAAAATATTTGAAAAATATGAAACGCTTAAAGAAGTTTAACTATTTTAAAAATTGGGATGCAATTTATTTACTATATTGAACCATACGCAGGTTATATAATTGTATTATTCATTAAATTAGACAAGATGGTTAATGTGGCCAGTTAGCTCATTATTTCTGTATTCATTATTAATTTTCTTTTGTGATTATTGAGTTTTACTTGTATAAATGTGTATTAACATGCAGTATTACTTTCTTACAAATATACCCTATTAGTCATGAAACTAAAAGCAAAATCTTGAAGAATTTATTCTATATTCATTTACAAATCAAATAAAACAAAATTAAATTTGGTATTGCGTAAAATAATTTTTTGAGTTAAAGATATTTAGCTACGTAAAATTACATTATGACGCACACACACACATATTTATGTAAAGAAATATATATATATATATATATATATATATATTTCATACTAAATTCTTTGTAATTTATTCCAGAAATGCTTCGCAAGAAATTCTGTGAACTCAGATCGTACTTCCAACGAGAAGATAAAAAAGCAAGATTGCCTTCATTTCAGCAGCTCTGGATATTGCACCAAAATGGGTGCATTATCACAGACTGCTGTTCCTGAGGGACACAATATATGTAGACTCTTCCGAGTCAAGTATGGATGATTCGTTCACAACTGATGTTGGATTTTCAGAACCAATGGTATATTTTGCTAAAATGTTTTTAATTCTTATATGATGCTTTTATTTAGTTGATGAATAACTTATATGTATATTTAGTTATAATTAGGCTTAATCATTGACCTTTATCCTTTGATTAATTTTTCAATGTATAGTAAAATATAATTATTTTTAGATTTCTATGGAGGAAATGGATGTGGCACAGTCTAGTGAATATTTTAAAGAAAATACCCCAGAGACTTCAACAACACATCAGAAAAGATGTGCAACCAATTTTAATGAAAGTCCTCCTCCCAAAAGACGCTGCCAAACAAATGTGGAGGAGGACATACAGAAAATGGTATCTAACGAATTAAAAAAAAAAAGTGATGCTTCGGAATCGGTTCCATATGCTGTGGGACAACTTGTTGTCTCTACTTTAAAAAAACTGGCACCACCGTATGGTGAACAGTTTACCAGAAGAATATTCGAAATTGTAATGGAATTTGGAGAGATCCAACCAGATATTTTTTTCTTAAATAATAAAAAAAATGTTGATGTGAAATGTTTTCTTTTTGTGAAATATATTTGAACATATTGAATCTTTTGATAATAATTTCTGAAATAGTTCATTAACAGCTTCTATATTATTTTAAAATTTTAACTCCTATGTTAATGTGAAAGGTAATAAGGATTAATTCTGTTTTCTAACCTCGAAATAGTTACCATATAGTACATTTGAGGGAATCGTAAGATATGAATGATTCTGCTACTGTTTCATCTTTTTAATGTAAAAAATAGTTTTTCTATTTAAATAGTGCATAGTGAGAAAATTGTTCAAAGCCTTTTTAACATTCATACATATGTGCACCTGTTTGTTTTAATGCCTTATTTTGTATTGAAATTTATAAAATTAATTTTAAATGTGTATTTTTGAAATTTTAAATTATTACTGCAATAAGATAATAATTTTAATTCCCGCAACACTGCAGGAGCATCTATTGTAAAACATATTTGATTTTGAAAAAAAACAAACGATCATACTTTTATCATTACCATAAAATTCAGGCTTCTTTTAAATTTAACAAATTACCAGCTAATTTGGAATTATACATCTATTTCTGATTATATATTGGCATTGAGAAAGATCCATAGAAACAAATTAACAAAGATTTGAAGCATTATAAAAAAACAGCCTTGTAGTTGAATTTCTTTTTTAAAGCTAGTGTGAGACGAAATGCTGAATTACCTTAAAACTTAACAATATTTATTAAATGATTTGTACAGACGCAGATAAAGCAAAAAGTGTTTTTGCTTGTTAACATGTTATTATTACTGTAAAAATTAACAACAAAACTGTTAAGAATAATAAAAAAAAACCCTTTATTATTTTACAAAATTCATTGTTACAAATTTTAATAACAATTACGACCAGTTGAATGATACAATAAGATCAACACTAAAAAAGATAATGGAAGACAACAAAGGAATGAAAAAGACATTCAGAGGAAAGATTGCAGGAGAAACATTTTCAAATTTGATGAATGTACAAGTTTGATTTTACAATCCTTATTATATTCATGATTTAATTTCAACTAATGCAATAACTTCTTAGCTGAAAATAAATATGTCAATAGAAGTAGGAATTTATTACTGAATAATGGAATTTCATTGCACAGGCTTCATAATTTATCTGCGAGTTTGATAAGATAGCAATAATAGTTGTAATTTTTTAAATTCAAACTATCATGGGCTTTTCATACATTGAAAGCTAATGAGATCACTAATTAACAATTTATTCCAAATTTTATCACAAAACTTACTGAAAATGAGTAGAGCAATAAAAAAAGTTTTATTATGTAACAGATTTAATAAATGCCAATTGAATAGTATAATATATACAATAGACAATACATGTAAGAATTAATGTAAAAGGAACATATCGTTCTGCCATTTAACGGCACCAACTCCATTAAAATATCTGATGGCGCAGTATGGCCAGGAATGGCCCTTGTGCCAAAAAACCCAAAATAACCAACCAACCATTAAAATATCTACAGAACCTTTTACGGATATCTTTAGCCATTTGTCCAGGGTTACCTTTTCTCTTCAATAATGGAACAAAGGCTTCAGATGCATAATGCCTCCAGTCACCCTTTTGAATTTCTTTATTCTGAATTAATTCTACATCAATACTACAGGGTGGTATATAGATATTGGAATTATTAGAGATTAAAAAGTTGTGTAGAGCACAACATGACAAAACTATTTTTGTAGAATTCATTGTTGTTGTTAGAATTCTCTGCTTGAAAATTTGAAATCGAGCAGCAAGAATTCCGAATGCATTTTCTGAAACCCTCCGTGCTCGAGACAAACGATAATTGAAAATCCTTTCCTGTTCATTCAAGCCTCTGCCAGGATAAGGTTTCATGAGATTGAATGACAGAGGAAAAGCATCATCAGCAACAATTACATAAGGCACTTTAGTATTAGTTAATGGCAAAGTATTCGCCACTGGAATATTAAATGCATTTTTTTCCAGAGCTGACTTTAATTTACATTTTCCCCATACACCCCCATCACTTATTCTACCGTTTGTCCCTACATCTACAAAAAGAAATTTTAAATTGGCATCAACTAAAGCCATTAATACAATACTAAAGTCTCCTTTGTAATTATAGTATAGTGAGCCAGAGTTTGGAGGGGGAGAAATTTTAATATGTTTTCCATCCAGAGCACCAATGCACTGAGGAAATTGCCGCATAGTGTAAAAATCGGCGCTCATAGCTTCCCATTCAGTCTTTGTTGATGGCACATGCAGATGATTTGGGCTTAACACTTTCACAAGTGCATTGCACACCAATTTAATAATGCCTAAGGAAATTCAAAAATAGAATCTGAAATATATAAATTTTATGCTGTAAAAAATGATATAAGGAAATACAAATAAATTCAACATACCTGATATAGTGTTTTGGGCAATTCGAAATTGGAAAGATAGGGAGCTTTGTGTTTCACCTATAAAGGTAAATGAACATAAAAAACATGCTGCTAATTTGTATTATTTCATTAACACAATATAAAAATACTACATGCAACACACAAATCGAATTTGTGGTTTATATAATCCATTATTCATCCAATATCTGAAGATACCCTCATCTTTGATAACAACAATAATGAAATTTAAATTTTTGAAAATTATTTGCAAGCATTTAAAAAAAATCAAAGATGCTATTTCAATTATATTATGTCAAGATGGAGAGAAAAAAACCATATTTTTTTTGGAAAAACCTGGATTATCAGAGATAAAGAAAGAAAACAAATATTTGTTATTTAAATATTAAAATGCTTGTCTTTTTAATGTAAAGAGTAATGTAATAAGTGAAAAAAATCTCACCAGATGCAAGGTATCTCAGGGTCACAGCAAGTTTTTCTCCTAGAGTGATGGCTATTCTCATGTTCGTATCTCTTCCAGAAATATAAGAAGATACCAATGATAGAAGATACTCGAATGATGCTGTGTTCATTCTTAGCCATCTTCTATAACCTTCAGCCCCTCAGGGGCTCACCTACTATAGGTGAGTACGGGTGTCCCAATGCCGAGGTACCCAGGGATCTTTACTCCCTTTATGCTTACTCCACCCTAAGCCTTCTGCTGTTTTTTCTTTCCATCGACGGCAAGCGCGGGAGCTCACCATGAGAAGCTGTCGCCACTCTGTTTGCTTCTTGCTTCTCATGGACAGCCAAAAACCCCACGTGTTGGCCGTGCGTGGCGAACCTTTGGACAGGTGGTGCACTGTTGGTCCCCTGTGCATCAATCGGCTGGTAACTAGCCACTTTTTTGATTGGTCTGCTAGGGATCAAGCGAAGGGGTCACCTTCTGGGGCTCTGCGTTAAGGGTGGTAGACGTTCCTGGAAGTGGCCCTTAGCGTATAGGTTCCGGCTAGCTCCAAGGTGGATACTGAGGCTGGGAATTCCCAGAGCCAGCAATTGCCTTCCCTTGTTGGGCTCCGTGGTGGGCGGTGCCGTCGGGGCCCGAATTTGAATTCCTCCTTGTATGGGTTTTTTTACTAACGTCACAGAAGCAACATCAAACTCTCGTTATTTTATCATGCATACCGATGAAACTTTTCATTCACTTTCTCCGTTCCTAGTCCATAAATTGATCCTCTCTACTATTGGTGAAGTATCAGATATAAAAAAGATGCGTTCTGGTGATTTACTTATTCAAACGAAATCCAAAAAACAGGCTGATACTCTTAGTAAGCTAACAACTTTAGGATCATGGAAAGTAAAAATATCTCTTCATAAGACATTACATTTTTCACGGGCAGTTATCTCAGAACAATCTCTTGTGTAACACTCTGATGCAGAATTAGTGGAAGAATTACGACACCAGGGGGTCTGTGCCGCTCGTCGCATCCACGGGACGGACGATTCGACGGGACGGACGATTAATTCCCACAAAGCATGTTGTTGTCACTTTTGAGACACCTGTTCTTCCAAAATTTATACGTGCTGGATATATACGTTGTAACATTCGTCCATACATACCTAACCCTCTGAGATGTTATCAGTGTCAGAGGTATGGACACTCCCGACAAACATGTCGTGGTAAGATAATATGTGGTAAATGTTCTTCATTGGATCACGATACTAATGCCTGTAATTCAGAAACATTGAAATGCCCTAACTGCACATGCACTCATGCAGCATCGTCTAAATTTTGTCCTAAATGGCAAATGGAAAAAGAAATTCTGGCTATTAAAATTAAAAATAACATATATTTTACAGAAGCCCGCCAAATAGTTAATGGTAGAACACCCAAATCTGGTGTATCATATTCCTCTCTTTTAAAATCAAAACCGGAAAACACAAATGCCAGTTCCACTCAAACTGAAGAATTATTAACGAAGGTCGTTTGTTCTCCCCTAAAAAAATTACAACCTATAAAAGCCAATACAATACCGACGAAAAAAATTTCAACCAAATCTGCCTATTATGTGTCTAAACCTGCAATGCCTGAAAATGCTACTTCCAGTCTTACTTCGTCTGTTGCAGTTAGTGCCTCACATACAGACTCTGAGGCTTTTAATAATAACAAAACGACAAAAGAACTTCGAAAAAAAATTAAAATCTGCTGATATTAGCAATCCACCTACTTCCAAAGAACTTTTATCTATTAATCCATCCTCGTCTGATCTATCTGAAATGGACATGGAGCCTTCTACGCAGCTCGGCGATGTTACTGCAGGCAAAGTTAAGAAAAAGTCACTTCGTAAACGTTAACTTTTATGGCCACACTTATTTCATGGAACTGTCGTGGCTTTCGCAATAAATTGCACCAAATCAAGGACTTTATTAACCAGTTTCACCCGGCCTGCATGGCATTTCAAGAGACTTACTTGAAATCAGACTATCCAGCAAAAATAAAACGTTATAGTTTAATTCGAAGAGACGGTAACTCTGATAGAGCCTCAGGTGGTGTTGCGCTCCTCGTCTCTCATAACTATCCCTCATCTGTAGTTACACTTCACACACAACTGCAAGCTGTCGCGATCCGTATTGCGATTCCGCTTTAATTACAATTTGTTCTCTTTACTTGCCTCCTAATTCCGCCATTGATAAACATGAACTTGATAGATTAGTTTCTGAATTGCCAGCACCGTTCATAATAATAGGTGATTTTAACGCTCATAGTCCTGTTTGGGGTAGTAATAGCACAAATTCTCGAGGAAGACAAATTGAGGAATTTATTTCTGATCGCTCTCTTTGCCTTTGAATAATGGTGACCATACCCACTTTCATTTGGGTAGCAAAACTTTCCATCGTTTGGATCTTGCTCTCTGCTCGCCGCCTATTGCTCCCTTATTCACTTTTCGAGTAGGGAATGAATTGTGTGAAAGTGATCATTTCCCGATTTTCCTCACTCAAGTTAATATACCTGTCATAGTACCACAACGACCTAAACGTTATATTTTTGATAAAGCTGATTGGACGAGTTTCGCTAGCAGAGCCAAAATATCAAAGGATATGGTGGAACATCCAGACCTCGATGTTGTTGTCGATAATGTGACTTCTTCAATACTAAGAGCAGGAGATGAAACAATTCCGAAATCTAGCACTGCTTTTCCTAAATTTCGGAAACGTTGGTGGAATAGACAATGCACAGAAACGCGCAGGAATCAACAAATTGCATGGAATAAGTTCCGGAGACGGCCATCTACGAAAATTTTTATTTTATTTCAAAAAGCTAAAGCTAAAGCTATAGCTACACGTACTAGGAGCCAAGCCCAACGGAACTCCTGGATTAAACTTACATCCAATATTAATTCTTCTGTATCAGTGACAGAAATGTGGAATCTAGTAAAAAAGGCTTGTGGAATTTATTCTGAATACCCTATATCATATTTAAAAGTGAAGGATCAGGAAATTTATGACTTACAGGAAATGACTAATATTTTAGCAGAAACATTTGCATCTGAATGCGCAGTACAAAACTATACAGAATCATTTCTGTCATATAAGAACACAACAGAAAAAATTCCCCTTCGATTTCGCACAAAAAAGATTCTCGCATATAACGTCGATCTGACTATAGAAGAATTACGTAAATTATTGTCCATAATTAAGCAAACTTCACCAGGTCCTGATGGCATCACTTATTCTATGATCTCGCATCTGTCTGATGACTCTCTTGATAATATTCTATACATGTTTAATAGAATATGGAAAGAGCATTATTTCCCATCAAAATGAAAATATGCCACCGTCATTCCAATATTGAAGGCTAATAAAGATCCTTTAGATCCTCTCAATTACCGTCCAATCGCATTGACCAGCTGCATGTGCAAACTCTTTGAAAAGATTGTAAATGCGTGTTTAACCTATATCCCCAGTTTGAAGTGAGAATACAGACACCACCAGAACCATGAGATCCAGTGTATGTATCTTTCCGAACACAGCTATATCCGCGTAACTTGATGGGATGGTTGGTTAGTTTGGGTTTTTTGGCACAAGGGCCATTCCTGGCCATACTGCGCCATCCTTATGGTAAAAAGTACAGCTTTGTTGATGATTGGAACTTTGTATAAAATTAAATATGCTTATGTGTAAACTAATATAAAATAGCTAAAACAGATTAAGACGAAAAATGACATCTTTGTTTTAAAATAATAATAAAAGGAAAATGGAAACTGTTGAAGTTAAATATATGGTAAAAGGTGTATAGCAATTAAAAATTTAAAAATATTTGGATGATGATTCTCTCCCAGTAATTCTGGGAGAGTAACATTTGATGGATGAAAAAAATGGCGACGATGAGATTCAAAAGCTGGGCATTCAATCAAAATATGACCAACTGTCAATTCGGTGTGACATGAGGAGCACACAGGTGCCCTTTCTCCAAAAAGCAGGTGTTTGTGGGTAATCCGAGTATGTCCAATACGTAGGCGAGATAATTTTACATCAGCTCTACGCATCGGTAAGACTGGCCATGTGTCAATAAAAGGTTTAACAGAATGCAATTTATTCTGCGTCTGCATATTCCATGTCTCCTGCCACAGAGTAAAAATCCTATTGGTAATAGATTTCTTTACATCACTGTATGGTATTCTGTGATGTAATAGAGAAGACGCAGTTTTTGCAGCATGATCCGCTTGTTCATTGCCAGCAATTCCCATATGACTGGGAATCCAGAAAAATAAAATATAAAAACCACTATTTTGAAGAGTTTTCAAAAGTCCCAAGATTTCTATTACAACTGGATGTATATGAGGGTTCAATTGGGAGAGGATTACCAAAGAACTCATGCTATCTGTATATATACAAAACTGTCTCTCGGGTGAGGATGATATATTCATCAGAGCATGAGAAAGTGCCACTAATTCGGCTGACAAAACTGAAAAGGATGTATTGAGACAGAAACTGTTTATGTCGGAATCAAAGACAATTCCGCAACCAACATGCTCGGTTGCCTTTGAACCGTCAGTGAAGACAGGCACAAAAGAAGAATACTGACTGCGATGAGCACAAAAAATTTGTTGAAAAATCACTGGAGCAGTTGTATCTTTTATGAAACCGCTAAAAGGATTTAAGAAAGAAAAATTGGGAAAATCCCAAGGTGGAAAAGTTTGGAAATCAACGGTCTGGATTTCAGGAAACTGCAAATCCAAATTTTGAAGCGTACTTTTCACTCTCTCAGAAAAGGGAAGAATGTAGGAAGGACGAGCATCATAAATTCTGCAGAGAGTAGCATTAAGAGTCGTATTTGCCACAGGATGTTGTGGAAGAGACAGCGTTCGAAAATGATATTGCATGGAGAGTTTTTTCCTTCGCAGCTCCAAAGGCAACTGATGACAAATGACATAAAGACTCTCCACTGGCGATGTCCGAAAGGCCCCTGAACAAATCCGCAGAGCAGAGTGATGCACGGTATCTAGTCGACGAAGAACAGTAGATCTGGCTGAGCCATATACGAAACACCCGTAGTCAATCCGAGATAAAATGACAGCCTGGTATATACGAAGTAAAGAGGTACGATCGGCACCCCAGGAAGTGCGAGAAAGTACCTTGAGGATATTGAGTGATCTCTCACACTTCTTCCGAAGGTATAAAATATGCGGAAGGAAAGTGAGCTTCTTATCAAAATATACACCCAAAAACCGCACCTCATCAACAACTGGAATTAGGTCATTGCGTATACAGATTGACGGATCAGGGTGAAGGTTTCGTTTCCTGCAAAAATGCACACATTTACTCTTTTCGGCAGAAAGAGTGTGTCCATTTTTCTCGCACCACTTGTTTAATTTGTTAACTGCATTTTGCAGTTGAAGTTCAATTAAACGCATATCACCACCTTCACAAGAGATATGCAGATCGTCAACGTATAAATTTCCCTGCACAGATGGTGGTAAATGATTAAGTATATCACTAAAATGGATGATAAAAAGCGTAACACTGAGGACGCTCCCTTGTGGAACACCCTCCTCTTGAATAAAATAATTGGAGTAAAAATTGCCGACACGAACTCGGAAAGTTCGAGAAGTTAAAAAATTTCGAATAAAAATTGGAAGATTTCCCCTAAAACCCAAGTTAAAAAGTTTCTGAAGAATTCCGTATCGCCATGTACGGTCATACGCCTTCTCTATGTCAAAGAAAATGGAGACGAGATGGTTTCTACGTACAAAAGCATTGTGGATGTATGTTTCCAGTTGGACGATATTATCAATTGGGGTGCGCCCCTTACGGAAACCACTCTGCAAGAGCGGAATACATGTCATTTTCTCCAATTCAAAGATTAAACGGGCGTTGACCATACATTCAAGTGTCTTACAAAGAACACTCGTTAAAGCGATAGGCCTGTAGTGCAGAGGATTTTCTGGATCCTTTCCCGGTTTCAGAACGGGAATCACAAAAGCCTCTTGCCACTGATATGGGTAAGTCTGCTCTTTCCAGATTCTATTAAACAGATACAGGAGACTGGAGAGCGATGATACACTCAAGTGGCGAAGCATACTATAGGATATTCCATCTGGACCAGGACTAGTATCACGAGCTTGAGACAATGCCCTTCTTAATTCGGTCATCTGCAGATCGCAATTGTACGGACAAAGTTTCCGAGTTTGGAAATCCAAAGTCATCTGTTCCGCGCGATTCTTAATTGCCACGAAATCAGGGCAATATGATTTGGCAGCGGAAACTTGTGCGAAAGTCTGTCCGAGAATATCAGCGACATCTAATGGAGAAGAATATGTTGTACTACCGGATTTTAGGATAGGAAATGAAAACTCCCGATAAACTCCATTTGCAGCTTTTACCTTACTCCATAGTTGTTTGCTTGGAGTGCGATATGTAATTGAGGAAATATATCTTATCCAGCACTCCCTCTGGCTACGTCGCCGAATACGACGAGCAACAGCTCTGGCTCGTTTAAATGCGACGAGTTTTTCCGTCGTTGGGTACCTTCTGAAGACGTTCCATAATTTCTTCTGCTGTTTGTGACTGTCGTGACATGCTTTATTCCACCAAGGTCTTCGAAATTTTCGTGAACCTGGTGAATTTTTAGGAATGGATTTATTAGCGGCGTTAATCAAGACATCAATGATATTTTGCACGGTTTCCGAAATGTCTGTAGTGCTGACCATTTCCTGAGTAATATCTGCCAATTTTGTATATACGGACCAGTCTGCTTGCTCGAAAAGGAAATGTTGTGGAGGACGAGTTCCACTATTTCTATCGACTTGAGAAACAATTAAAGGGAAATGATCACTACCATAAAGATCATCTCCGACTTTAAATTTCAGCAATGGCAATAACTCAGGAGAGCAAATGGCAAGATCGATGCTATGGAATGTACGTGTTGGCTCGTGGAAGTATGTTTTCTCTCCGTTATTCAGTAGGCAGAGACAGTTATTGGCAATAAATTGCTCAATCTGTCTCCCTCGAGAGTTCGTATTTTCTGAGCCCCAGAAGGTGCTATGAGCATTGAAATCGCCTATTAATAAATACGGTTTGGGAAGCTGGTCTACTATTTTGTTAAGTTCTTGCTGACTTATGACATCATGTGGTGGCAAGTAGATGCAGCAGACTGTAACCAGTGTTCGAGTATGAATTTGCACAGCCACAGCCTGCAGGGAAGTGTGTAATAAGAGAGGTGTGCTCGGATACAGATTTGATGTTAGAATACAGACTCCTCCCGAACTACGAGATCCAGAGGCTGCATCTTTCCGCACACAATTATAGCCACGCAGTTTTAACGGTATATTTGGCTTCAAGAAAGTTTCTTGGAAGCCAAAGCAAAAGGGATGAAATGTGTTGATAATTGATTTGATGTCTTGTAGTTTTGTTCTAAGACCACGACAATTCCATGAAAGAAAGGTACCCATTAAGAGGTTCTTTTTGTTTTAAAGGTATTGATGACGGTGTTTGAGTGTTGTGAGACATCGCAACTCATTTCTTCATCCTCTTCTTCAGACGGATGAAGCGCGATGAATTCAGGACTTTTGGGTGCTTCACCAAAAATAGATGTCAAGTCCTTATGGACTATGCCCTGCGTCGCAAGTCCCAAAGCGACGGATTTCTGACTTTTAGACAATTTCAACTTCGAAGGCAAACTTGTTTTTGAGAGGCCACGTTTAGAAAGCTTCAACTTCAGGGAATTTTGAGATTTTTATTTTGTTACGACCTTTTCAGGTCTACGAATTTCTAAAGTGGGGTTGGTGTTTGATTCAGAATCGGAATCCGATGTTTTTGTACTTGTTTTAGAATGGCTAGGATTTTTGAGACAATTCTGGCACGTACAGTTTACACAAAACGATTTCTGTATGGCGGAGGCATAACTCAGACCGGGAGTCGGTGTTTGAGATAAAATTTTCTTTCTGGCTTCAGGGTAAGATAATGCTTCTTTTATTTTCACTGTAATGATTTTTTTCTCAAGTGTCCAGCGTTCGCACGATCTAGAAAAGGAAGTGTGATTGCCACCACAGTTCACACACTTTTCAGGTGCGGAACACTGCTGACTATCGTGCCCTTTCTCAGCACAACGGGCGCAAGTGAGAGTCCCGCGGCAGTTGGCTTTAGAGTGGCCGAAACGCTGACACTGAAAACATATCAACGGGTTAGGAATATAATGTCTTACTGGTAATTTTATATAGCCTGCATAGATAAATTCTGGTAAACTTGGACTATGGAAGGTGAGTATATAATGTTTAGTGGGAAGGATTTGTCCATCCCGCCGTATAGAAATCTGTTGTACATTGGTGACACCTTGATGTTTTAGTTCTGCAGATATTTCTTCAAGGGGAACATTATACAATTCCCCGCAGGTTATAACGCCTTTAGAATAATTTAATGATGTGTGTGAACTGACTGTAACGGGAATGGTAGCCAAAGCTTTCAATTTTAATATTTGCTGGGCTTACTTTTTTGAATTCACTTCAACCAGCAAGTCACCAGAACGCATTTTTCGGATTGAAGAAACCTCGCCTACGGTTGCTGTGAATGCCCTCTGTACAAGAAAAGGTGATACAGAATTAAAATTTTCATTCTTTTCGGAAACACACTTGATAACAAAAAAGGAATCGTGATTTGGAATAGTTAAGGTATTTGGAATAATACGACGCCCACCGAAGGGACCACGTTTGGAAGAGCCCATACGACATTGAAAGAGATTCGGGCCCGACGGCACCGCCCACCACGGAGCCCAACAAGGGAAGGCAATTACCGGCTCTGGTCATTCCCAGCCTCGGCATCCACCCTAGTGCTAATCGGTACCTATACGCTGGGAGCTACCCCCGGGGACAGTGACCACCCTTAACGCCAAGCCCAAGGAGTAGCCCCTTCGCTTGATCCCTAGCAAACTAACCACTCAGGTGGCTAGCGACCAGCCGATTGATACACCGGGGACCACAGTGCACCACCCGTCCAATGGGTCGCCACGCACGGCAAACACGTGGGGGTATTTGCTGTCCATGAGAAGCAGGAAGCAAACAGAGCGGCGACAGCTTCTCATGGAGAGCTCCCTCGCCTACCCTCGAGGGAAAGAAAAAAAAAGGAGACAGCAGAAGGCGTAGTGGAGAGTAAATCATAAAGGGAGTAAAGATCCCTGGGTACCTCGGGATTGGGACACCCGTA
>JAPMOR010076481.1:0-37581 GCA_026543865.1 Argiope aurantia
CATAATTAGGACCAAGAATCTGATACAAGGGGAAAATTCATAATTAGTGCATTAGTGGAAATTCTAAATATTTCTAAATTCGCAATTTCTTTAAACTGTTATTTAATAACTAAGCGAATTAAAAAATAAAAGTTACTAAAAAATAATTTTACTCACAATGTTTGGAATTAAAGTTTTGAAGCAAATGATAATTTGCAAGTAAATATGGAAAAGAATATAAGTAAATAAAATTTACAACACTAAGTATTTTTTTAAAAAAAGCAATTGGAATCAGTATTACGGTTTAAATAAATTCGGCAAAGAGAAATAATTTAGAATTTTTTTACATTTATTAGCATATACTTGTCATTTCGTTTATAAAGTCACACTCAAAATTATAGGTTGTCAGATGGACATTTCATATTATGGTTTGATAATGAGATTTTTAAAAGTTTCGCTTATTAAATACAAAATGTTAAAGAATTAACAAAGATATTTATTATCATTTTATTAATTGGAGAATTTCGAGCTTGAGGTTTTATTTCAGTAAGTCCAAATATCTAATAAGCAAAGATTATAAAGTTCAGACTAATTTAACATAAAATTTCAATATATGGTTTGTCATATTTTTTTTGAAGAAGTCAAAGGTTAATCAAACATTTTTACTTAACCATATGAGAAATTATCAATGAGCATATATATATATATATTCCGAAGATTAAGTAAAGATATCGACTGCCGAAAGGATGAACAAAAGTAGAAAGCTACTGATTTACAGTTTTCAATTATTTATATGTGAACATAATTCAGCACGGAATAAAAAAAAATCTTTTTCTACCTAATTATAGCAATCATATTTGAGTATTTTTACTTTATTATGAAGAGAATTATATCAAGTTTCACAACACTGAGTTTAGATAGTTGACCAAATTTCCTTCAAACTTATTTAATTTAAATTCCAAAGTTTTCAAGTAAAAAACAAATATGAACTATGTTGCGTTTGTAGATAATTGATTTAACGAAAAAAATTACTTATTATTGTGTATGCACGAATAACTGTCAAATATTACTTGAGAGAAAAATTTAAAAAATGGTTAAAATTCCTTACAGAAATTGCAGAGAACTGCATTCGATAATTGGTGCAATTAAGAACTGTCCACTATTTTTTTTATTTTACAAAATAAAATAATCCATTCAATTTTGTAAAATGAGCACGGTTTCATCGACGAACATACCAATGGCAAATTTTACAAAACGCTTAACTTCGTATAAAAGACATTGAGCGTAATTCTGAATATTTAATAACTTAAAGAAAACACTGAATTTCTTGCTTGGTTTGAAAATTAATTTTCAGATATTTTAAAAGGATATAATGACTAAAAAGGATAAAGGACAAAATAAAAATGGGTGGAGCGAAAAACAGTATTGTAAAAAAGGCAGGTGCCCTTTTTAGATAACTAAAGGATGTTATAAAACGCTGCATGGATGCGTTTCATGGAGGACATGGAGGACTTCACAACTTGTTCTAAGTCTGGCATTTGTCATTTATGTATTGACCCGTCTTGTTGGTCCTTGTTCAAACTTTTTCCTTCATTCTATTTGTTCTTAAACTTCTAAGTAATGATTATAGATTTTGCAATCTAATGAGATTAGAAAGGTGATTTCAAATTTATAATACTAATGATCTGAAAACATTTTAAGAGTATTCCAATACAATGAAATATTTTCCATATGAATACGTTTTAGTAAGAATTGGAACTATAACAATTTATTTATCTTGAAGTGCTATATATTTTAAATATACGACTTGTAGTTATTTAAACAACCCAAATGTTTATAGTTACATTTTTTCATGAAACATTATTTATAATAAAAATAATGAAACAAATAATTATTTGCAGGCAAACATGGAATAGGAAGTAAGTAATAATATTTACATAACTAAGTATTTTTAAAATGGAAAATGAAATTTCTATTATGTTTTAAATTAAATTAAATTAGGTGAGAAGCAAAATGATTTTGAAACTTTATGCATTGTGCATGATATTTATTTCATCGACATGTTATTTCTGTAATTATAAAAATTTACTCTCAAGATTATACTTTATTTGATGAGCACCTAATACAGAGCTTTGATTTAGAAAGTTCGAAAATGTCGTTTGTCTAGGTGAAGATGTTAATGAATAAATGAAGATATTTAAAAATCTTTTTTATTAATATCCCAGTTTTATATTTCATGTGTTTATTCAGTACAACCAAATATTAAATAAACGTTTGTGATAAAAATTTGGACTAATTTTACTTGAAATTGCAATAATGGTTTTGTAAACGAGTGGAATGTTTTTTTAAACGAGGGGAAAAAAAGCTAATCCAATACTTTTTTATTTATTTATATTTGAAATTATTAATGAGTAGTTTTCTTTATCTTCAAACTAGAAATGAAACAGCTGCAACTAGATAAGAAGCACATTATTGACATTTTATAATTATTTATGTTATGACATAATTCAGCAGAAGCTCAAAAACTATCACACACTTCTTCATATTTATTTTATCAATCACGTTCACGTTGTGGTTACAAACTGTAGAATAGTTTTACGTCACGTTTCAGAACACACAGTTGGTGTAGCATTTTTGGATAATTTTATTTCTAGATATCTATATTTTCAAACTAAAAATGTCAATTTATGAAGAATTAGAGATTTTCAGTTCTTCAACGAAATAAAAAACAGTTTTGATTCTTATTTAGCTACGAAAAAAAATTCAAAATTTTCCTGGAAAAATAATAAAAGAACTGAGCAAAACACATTGTAGAAATAATTATTAAAAATTTTTTTCACAAAAGAAAATTTTGAACAAGTAATTAACATATTAAATTTTGTTATTTGAATTTTATTTCATCACCAGAACATCCTATCGGTAAATTTTACCAAAGAGCTTAACATGTCATATCAGGTCCTTAGACTGAATTTTGTATATTAATGTATATTTTTTAATGAACAAAATTGTATCATAGGAATAATTATTTCCGTTTACTATTATTCTTACGACGCAACATTCAATAAACTGATATCGAATACAAAATCACAAATCTCAGTATTATAACTTTCAAACGTACGTATATATCAGAAAACACTCACCAAAATCGTTTGCATGTTATATCTAAAGGGGAAATCTATCGCATTCTATTGTATTTTTTTGGAAAGTATGCAAAACTTTCAAAACTAGTTATCGTGTTTTCATTTTCATTCGTGGGAAACATAAATAAATTTTTTGATACACCTTTGGATTTTGCAAAAGCTAATCTAATACTAAACCCAAATTCGTGAAACACCTAAGCAATACAATGGCATTGCGAAAGTCCTTTTCAATGTTTCATTATAATAAAAAATTATATAATTAAACATCGTATTCTATGAAATAGTAAGAATAATATAGATAAAAATTTTAATGAAAACAAATAATTGAACTCGAAGAGAAATTAATATTCAACAGATAATAGTAGCCCAAAATTTTACAAGTAAAAAATATGTTTAAATTTATAATTTTTTAAGGTGAATCGGGATCAAGATCTGTAATCTAAGAGTAAAAATTTAGATAAAAAGAAATAAAAAAATACTCATGTGAGATATAGTATATTATTGCTTTAAATAATTTTGTAGAAAATAAACAGAAATTGCCTGCATATTATAACTTTTAGGAATTGAAATGTCATCTAAATCCTTTGAAATAACAAAAAAGTTCAGAATATCATTCAAAATAAATTCAAAATAAATTTTTTCCAGATATATAAATTTCAATAATAGTCATTGGAATTCATTTATTTATTTATTTTATTTATTTATTGGTTTTTTAATAGCCTATACTTAGCAAGCAGTATTAGATATCACATACTAGGGCTTTATTTATAGAGAACCTTGATAAAATTAATTTCCTGGTGCTTTTTAAGAAATATTTAATGTTAAACTAATATCAAACTGAAAATCGTAAAATAAACGCGAAAACGAAGATATTTCAAAGCCTTTTATTGTATAGAATCATTTAATGATACGAAATGCAGTGTCTTGGAAGGCAGATAAATGTTGAAACGTATACGGAAACGTATGAGGAAAAGTAATTTTAATATAAATATATGAGTAGCTAATATGTTTGAATTTATAATTTTTCTTTTATTAGATGGAGTAGGAAAAGAATCGGGAAGTAAGTAATCTTATTTAAAATTAAAATAAATATATACATCATAAAAGTGAATATGATATCATAAAAAAGATGATATAAAGAAAAATCTATAAATTTAATTATTTCCACATCTTTTATGAAATTATATATTATTCATTTGCAATTAACTTATTAATTAAAAGTGCCCATGAATCTATTATTTTAATATCGCACATTAAGAAAAGTGCAGTTGTGTTTTCATTTGTTAAGAATATTAAGTAAGTCATAACTATGTTATGACTGTAGACTTTCAAATTAAAATTAAAGATTATTTTGATTTTTTAAGTCATATATTTATGTATAAATTATTCACATTCTTCCAAATGTTAAAATAAATACAAATGAGAGTACTTTAAGATAAATGAATTAAAAATATTTTATAATTTTATTAAAGACTGTGGCCAATAACTATGCGGCATATTTTAATGAAGGGACAGCATACTATTTCATTACCGCTATGTATATTTGTATCTGTTACAAGGAGATGTATGGATGAAGAAACAATAGTTATCATATTTTTCAAAGCTTAAAATGGAATTATATCGATCTTGTATTACATATCAGCTAAATGTATCTAAATATATCAGATTATTTAGAAAGAAGCGATTTGAATTTAATTTTGATATTCTTAGAACATAAAAGGTAGTTTTTTCAAGAGGCTTTGCATTGTAACAACGAGCACTTTGTATATAATTGGTAGCTGTATGTATATTAATATTTTTATAAATCTCTTTTTAAAAGTTCCATTCCATTAATGTAAAATTACTCGTTATCAAAATATAAAAAATATTTAATGAAATTTTAAGCAAAAATTTATTTCCAAGCTTTTGAGAGATGAAAACCGTAAAAGTTTGCAAGTAATCAATTCTTCACTGCATTATTATCTGGTTTTAAGAACTTTCAAAAGTGGGAATGCGAGTTTTAAAGCAATGTGTTTTTTTTTTTAAATCGGAATAATTATCTATCAACTCTGTATAAATTTCAGAAATTAATATCATTTTTAGATTTCTTTAGCCAGAATAATCCGTATATATCTTAATACAGTAAAAAATGACGCATAATTTGTATAGAAATTAGTTGAAATTCCTAAAATTTATAAATAAAACAAATCTCTTTAATGCAAATCTCAGAAACTTTTTCATGCTTTGGTATTTATAATGGGATTTGGAGGTGAAGAATATCTTTTATTTTTAGCTATGAAAATTAGCTTTATTACCCTTAACATGCATGAACTTATATATTTTTTTACAAAAAAGTTAAGTGTGTTTTGAATAGGTGCATATAATTCATAAAAGTTATTTTTAAAAAGTTTTATTTTTTTCGATAAAATTAAAAAAAATTAAAATGCGCCAAATAGCTACATTATAAAGTAAACGATATCCACCGACATAATTTACATAGTTGTGGCTATCGAAAACTGATGAGTAATGAAAATAAACATGCATTACTCACCTCGTCTGCGATTGTGCTCTTTTTGCGCTGAAATGAAGTCACATCGAATGCACGAATCTACATTAATGCGAGTTGCTATTAAATTAACTCAATTAGTCATCAACACTGAAGAATCCCGATCTGAAAATTGCTAAAACATTTCATTAGTTGAAATTATTTACAGAATTATATACATGATTTTTAGTATAAACATATGAGATGGAGCTGTAACACCACATATCACAAAGTTCGCCGAAAAAGTTCAGATTTCGTTTTTAGGAACTCCAGGAGGTGAGTTGTCTCAGTAGAAGTACTTTTCGTGACAACAGTAATAATTCTGCCATAAAAATAAAAGACCCTCTTTACTAATATATTTTTTCCAACACAAAAAAGATATCTTTGATAGTATTTTTAATGTTAGAATTATTCATACATCTTGATATTTTTCCAAGTCTCCAGTTTAAATTTAATCTTACAGCTGCTATTGCAATATACTACAAATCTTTTCTACAAATTTTCATTAAAAAGCAATTTTTAAGAAAGAATTTCAAAACACTCCTTATTGTTTTTTGGGACAGCTGTGTGAAGCTTATAAATGGTAATAAAACGTTTTGCTTAATGGATATATGTAGCACTGAAGGGTTAATATATTTCATTTCGTATTTCAGCACAGTTAAGATAACCGAAATGTACACCTGCCAAAACCCCTTTGAACTAAATCCCGAAAAGTCAATTTTCGGTCAGAATTATCACTTTGTAAAATTGCAATCTGAATCGAAACGAATTTTTTGATTTCATAAAGTAAAATTTCTAACAAAAATATTGTAAGCTATATTTAATTTTATATCATTGTGTGTTACATTAAATCTCAAGAATCTCACAAATTAAAAATCGAAAAAAAAAATTCTAAAAATATTTTAATTACTGAAGCTTGATTTGTGAATTTAATTTCTCTGGTGTGAAGTATATAGTTTATTCCAAAAAAAAAATTTACCGCAATGAGATGACAAAAATTGAAATGAAACGCATTTAATAAATATCTTTCGTTTCAAAAATGGTGTACATTTTTTTTCATTATTTAGAAAATAAAAGAAAGTAATAAAAAAAATCTTTACTTTGGCTTGACTAATGTAACTTTTAAAAAATTCCTCTTACTATTTATAGCAATGATTCTTTACTGTTAACAAATTATTAATGATGTCAGTAATATGTAATGATTATAAATGATGTCAGTTTTTTAAATCAAAGTTAATACCATTATTAGGGAAAACTTCCTTCATTGTAACATGTTATGATGCGTAATATTGCAAATTTTAATAGACAGTAGGAAAAATAATATATTGAAATAATTTAATAATTCCATATTCTTCCAGTGATCATATTTTTATCATTTCAAAGCGAGAAAAAAAATAATGATATTAATAAAAAATAACTTAATTTTAAAATAATATATTTGTAATATTGATATAATAATAATCTTAAAATGCTTAAAGCCTTTTAAAACTTAAGTATTTTAATGTTTTAAACTATACTTTAAATCCTCAAAATATTTAAAATATTTCACCTTAATTATTCTAAAATACCTTAAAATATTTCAAAACTTTCACATGAAATATTTTAAGTTTCAGTAAAGGTTTATTCAACTTAATATTACAGAATTATCGAATAAATATATCATATTTTCTCTATAAGGTATTCATAAAAATGCTTTCAATTGTGTGATAACATGATAAATTCGTTGCGCACTTGATAAAAAGAGTACTGAGGCAAATTTATACAATTAAAAAGCTGAAATTAATAATTTAAAATTATATCAGGAATGTTTAATTGTGTGAGAATATTCTATTTCAAAATTATTGATAAAATGTCTTGTAGTAAAAAAGTTGTCATATTTTTCACAGTTTTATATGGAAATCATGAAATCAAATTATCTTGATTTACTGATATTGTATATTGGCTCTAATGTTTGCAAAATGTTTTATATGTAATGTTTATTGCTTTTTATGATATTTAAATATAAATTCAAAATGCTTGATGATTATTTTTTTTTGCTAATTTCATTGGTTTAGAAGTGGTAATAATCAATTAGCAGTGTGTTAGTTCTTCACATTTTCTATAATTAATTTAAATTTATAAAGTTAATAGATCTGATATTAATTCTCGATTAACATTTGACTGCACAATATTTTCGAAAAAAATTCCGATAAGATTGTAAAGTCTTTTTTCGGAACCTTTATTTTTTTTAAATTAATCTATGATGTTATCATCTTTAAAAAATTAATCATCTAAATTTTTAAATAATAACAATAATAAAACTCATATTTCAGACTTGTCTAATCTTCTTCCAGGGCTAGGAATAAATTTTATTCGTCAATTATAAATGGCACCAGTCTTTCTATCAAAGTGCTAATTTTTTATAATAATGATGAGTATTTTTCCATGAAAATTATTTTCTGCAATACTTTAGATAAATATAATATAGCAAAAAATCAACTGTTCTGAGAAACTCATGAACTTTCATTTGCAGAAATACTTAAAAGGAATGATTTATAAATGTAAAATAAATTTTTATGGAAAACCTTCTTACAACTCCTTGAAAATGGTAATAAAAAATTAGTTTAAAATTTAATGGTTCGCATGATTACATATGGGAGTAAAGCACCTAAATGCATCTGCATTAAAACCGGTTGCACAATTAATTATGTTATCAAGGTAAAACATTTCAAATACCCGAAAGAAGAAATAATTTGCATGCTATTACTTCCCTATGTCTTTAGTGTGAATAATTTTAAAAATGTTTTAAAACCCTTTGAAAATTATAATCAAAAAATTATATAAGAACGATATATTTCGCTATATCGATAAAAATTTCATTGGTTACTTAACATAAAATCAGATATTAAAAATTATAAGAAAATAATTTCATTAAATGTTATGTGAAAATAATATGTGGCAATGTATTGTTATTGCAGATGGTAATCCTGGAGGACCAGGCGGTAAGTTATCATACTACTTGTTTGAAAATGAAAAGATGAAACAAATCGTCTATTTCTTTTCGAATTTACAGTACGGAAGTGTATATTAAAACGTATTTCTCATAAAAATTACGCAAAATTAATAGCATATAAATCTTTTTTTGTGAAAATTGTTAAATAACATAAAAATATCGAAAATTATAAAGAATTTAATTTTTATCATAATGAATCGCATATAATATTTTATTTAAAAGAATTATATATCAAAAATATACCAAAATAACATATTAATTTTTTTACTGAAAGACGTTTATTGAATTAGCTATTAAATATTAAAAACTATAATTAATACTAATAACAATAAGAAATAATTACTTTCAAATGTATGAGAGATTAATACTGTAAACGTATTATTATTGCAGGTGATAATTCTGGAGGATCAGAAGGTAAGTAATCATAATCATAAAAGAAATAATTTACTCAAAAATGAAAAGATGGGACAAATATACTTATTTATTCTTTTACCTGAATTTATGAAAAGAAATATATATTAGAACTTTTTACATAAAAACTTATAGAAAATATAGATAATTTCGTGTGCGCATTTTTTATATGCTTTAACACAGAAAAATATATTCCTAAAAATTATTAAATTATTAGGATTTTTTAATAGGATTTATAGAACATAAATATAAATTAAAAATATTTTTCACAAACTTATAGAAAATGAATAAAATATAAATAATATGGAATGACTTTTCAGAATATTTTAAAACTGAGTACGTATATAAGAAAGTATAGAAGAATGAAATTTTTGGATATCAAATATAGATATTAAAAATAAAAAATGGACATTATAAATTAATATGAGGAAAACATTCATTAAAATTATGTGTAATCAGATCTATTTTTTTATTGCAGATGATTCTGGAGGATCAGGAGGTAAGTAAATTTAATCGCAAAATACGTATATCTTATTTAAAAGTGAAAAAATGAAACGATTATACTTTACTGACTTCTTGTATTATGTTATAATTTACTGAAGGGATACATATATATAGAGAGATTTTCTCAAAAAAACTTATATAAAATGCAATTATTTGAAAAATTTTCTAAAATGTTTTAAAACAATTTTAATTACACAGGGTGTCTCTAAACTTTGACCGCAACTTTTATTCCTTAAATATTGATCATAGACATATACCGTAAATTACAAAGTTGCGTAAAAAACAGGTGTAAAATGTTATGAAATCGATTAAAATTTTCAGAGGATTAAATTTCAAAAAATACAAAATTTAAATTTTTATACGAACTCCGTACAAAAAATTTCTAATGAGTAAAATATGTCCTAACCTTTAATAAGATCATGTAAAAAATTTCAGCAATTCATCACAAAAAGTCTCAAAGATATGAAACTACATAAATGCTGAATTAAACCACATTTTGATATCTTGATATGAGTTCGCAAAGAGAAAAAATCACATCGAATGTTCGTGTTTTAGGGTTCGTACACAACTTAGCAAAGAAAGTAATGATTGAATAAAAAAATAATTTTACTACTTATTAGTTTAAAAGAATTAAAAATTTGTAGAAATAATAACCTTAATGAAAGATTACATAACTTAAGGAAAAAACAACATAAAGGAAAGATTACATACATTTTTTACAAGTTCATTGAGTTTGCTATTTTTAAATTATATTCTGTCATTCATGATATAAAGTTTTAAAGTATTTTTCAGGAAGCATGAATTTTAAAATTTGTATTTAAAACTAAAGATATGAAGCACATTTTATTTCTTTAGCTGCATTCCTGCGGCGCGTCATATGCACTGAAGCTGTAAACATTTTCATTTTTATTTGTGATTGACCCTTCACCAACTTTACCCTATGTGTTTGCATATCTTTGAGAGTTTTCATGATAAAATTCTGAAATTGTGTACATGACCTTATTAAAGGACGGGGCACATTTTTGTCACTGGGCATTTTTTTGTACGGGGTCAGTATAAAAATTTATTTTGTATTTTTTTAAAGTTTAATCCCCCTGAAAATTTTAAACGATTTCATATTATTTTGCAACTTTTTTTATACAACTTTGTAATTTACAGCATATGTCTATGATCAATACTTAAGGAAAAAAAACTGCGGTCAAGATTTTTGAGACACTCTGTATATTCTAAGTAATTATACTAAAATGAGAGTGTTTAAATTTCGATGAAAAGAGAATTATATTCTAAATAATACTAGAAATGGTAATTAAAAATAATAATAAACGAAAATTAATTCATTTAGAATTATATTTAATTAATGTATTTAAACATATTGTTATTGCAGGTGATGGTTCAGAAGGATTATTAGGTAAGTTATCAAAGCATGAATATCTTGATTAAAAATAAAATTATTATACAGAAAATTTATATACAGAAAATTTATTATAGAAATAATAATGAGTTTATAATTATTTCTGCGTCTCTTCTTTTTTTCAGTCTTTTCTTTTCCTTCTTCTATTTTGTTACCAATTTCCCTTTCTTCTAATGGAATTTACTAAAGCATGATTCAATTTTACTGTCTTTATATAACATTTCCAATCATTATAGAACATGACTAGGTACTTGCACGCAGAATAAAACATATGCTAAGGGAAATTAAAATGCTCAGAATAATCAAAATGTTGAAATTAAAAATTTCGAGATTCGTCAGGAAAGAGGCAGGAAGATATTTGCAACATATTGATATATAGAAACCATGAAATCAGTTTGCCTTGATTTATTAACTTTTTTTGTACATTGACTCTATTGTTTGCAGAATTTTTTGTATGTTACATTTATTTACTTTTATGAAGATTATATATAAATTTAAGATAAAAATTCTTTTTTATGTTATTAATTTATTGCTTTGATGAAGATTTGGAAATTGTTAATTCGCAAGATAATATTTATTCTCTTCTTGTACTTTTTTTCATTTATCAAAAGCATTTGATTAAAATACATTTGGTATAAAATCTTCATTTTTATATATAAAAAAATCACACTCTAAATCTTTTCCAGAAAGTATAAGCAATTTTTGAGAGAAGATTTTGGAACATTTTCTCTGTCATTTTAACATTTCTTTCAATGTATTATGTTGAAAATCATCCTAACATCATATCATCTTTAAATAATTAATCGTCTGAATGTATAAATAATAATAATGAAATTCATATTTCAGACTTGTCGAATCTTCTTCCATGGCTTGAAGGTAAGTAGTTTTCGTTAATCATAAATGGAATCAATAGTTCCATATAAATGATACATTTTTGCAAAAAACATGCAGCTTTACGCGAAGTGTATTTTCTCCAATCCCTTTGTAAATAATAATTGATATAGCAGAAAATCAAATGACTTGCCAAAAAAAAAAATAGAAATTTAAACCTTAATACATTTTAAAAATGACTAATTTTTAGATAATAATCCAATTTTGATGCAAAAAATTCATAAATGATAGCAAACTTCAATTTGCAACTTAATGGTCCACCTGCTTATATTTTCATTTGCATATATAATTCATTTGAAACATTTATATTAAAATTTCCTGCACAATACTTTATGTTATCAATGTATAAAATATTATGAAACATAGGATTGTAGAAATAATTCCTTTTATATTTCACCATTTCATCTGAAGCGTATTGGTACGAATATTTTTATAAATGCTTTAAAACACATTGAGAATATTTATCAAAAGAATTAAAAAAGAACAGGCATGGTAAATGTCAAAATTTTGAGAAAACCGGATTGTTTATTTAATATAAAAATTTAAAAATACATAGAAAATAATTACATTAAACTGTACGCATTAATTTACAAAACTTATTTTTATTGCAGGTGGTGGTCGTAGAAGAACAAGAGGTAAGTAATTATAATCCAAAATAAACATCTTGCTTGAAAATGATGAGATAAAAGGAACCTAACATTTTCAATTTTTAATTCAAATTTAGGTGATGCTAAATATATAATAAAATCGACTTCGCATAAAAACTGATTGAAAATAAATAAAATCTAAATCATTTGGTTTGAATATTCTTCTAAAGGTTTTAAGACATACTGAAAGTTTTAATCAAAGGAATTGACACATGGACATTTTGAAATGTCTATAAAAATCGAATTTACTTTACATAAAATCAAAAATAAAACTTAATAATAATAGGGAAATTATTTCATGAAAAAATATTCGGAATCCAAATTGGTTACTTACTTAACATAAAAAGGGAAATTAAAACTTAAAAATAAGATGAAAGTAATTTCCTAAAACTAAATTAATATGCGAAATCTATATATATATGTATATCTTATTTGAAAATAATGAGATAAAAGTAATTTTCCTTAAAAAAGTTTGTTTCGATTCTAACTAAAGAGGAATATATAATAGAATTTAATTTTCATAAAAAGTTATTAAAAACAAATAAAATATAAACCATTTAATTTGAATATTTGTTTTCTAAATGTTTAAAAATAAAATAAAAATTTTAATAAAAGGAATTGTATATGAATATTTTCAAATTTCAATTCCAATAGGATTGTTTATAATGCCTTAAAGCAGAAATAAAAACTAATTATTAGGACAAAAAAATTTAATTAGACAATATACGTAATAATTATGTCGAAAATTTATTGCAGGTGGTGGTTCTGGAGGATCAGGAGGTAAGGAATCATAATAAAAAAAATATAAATTATTGAAAAATAATTCGAGGCTATTTTTTTCAATTATTTATGAATTGCAATTTATAGAACGGAAGTATATATTAGAAAATATTTTTCATCCCAATATTTATATCCAATTTATAGAACGGAAACACATATTAGAAAATATTTGTCATCCAAACTTATAGAAAAGGAATGAAATATAAATAATTTTGTTTGTAATTATAATATAAATGTTTAATGATGAAACAATGTAAGGAATATAAAAAAATGATTTTTCAAATTATTATGAAAACCGAATTAGATATTAAAGCAAAAGAAATACGGTGATAAAAATTTAATAATTAAAAAAATCTATGAAAAGTTATGTGTAATTAAACGTATTATTATTGCAGGTGATGATTCTGGAGGATCAGGAGGTAAGTAATCATATTGTAAAAAAACGAATATCTTATTTAAACATAAAAGGATGTGAGGAATTATTTTTTAAAAAATCGGAATTACTGAAACTTTTTATATGTTAGAAACTTTTCCTCATAAAAGTTAATAGAAAATTAATGAAAAGCATATCATTTTGTGGAAATAATTTTAAATGATTGAAAAGAATTCGAATAATATAATATAAGGAATTATAATAGAATGACTATTTTCGAAATTTTAATAAAATTATAACTACATCAGAAAAATAAGAATGGAAAAATAAAAGGAATAATACTTAGAAAATAATAATGTAAAAAAGAAGTATATATAATTAACTTATTTAAATATATTATTATTGGAAGTTATAGTTCAGGAGATCAGGAAGTATATTATCATAATCACAAAATAGAAAATCTTGTTCGATAAGGAAAAGTTGAAAATGTTTCTTTTTTTATTTACTTTTATTTAAATTTAAAAATTGGAAATATGAATTCGAATGTATTTTTCATTAAAAATTACAGAAAATTAACAAAATATTAAAATTTTTGGTGTGAATATTTTCGGTTGTTTTAAAAATATCGAAATATTTGATATAATAAATTATATTACAGTAAAATGGTTTATTATATTACAGTAAAATGAATTATATTACAGTAAAATGAATTATATTACAGTAAAAGAATAAAATTTTTAATATATCTTTTGAAACAAATATAATAAAAGGATATTGAAAGCTGATAATATATTTTAAAAACTTCATTAAAAGTTTTGTGTAATTGAACATATTATTATTGCAGGTGATAAGTCTGGTGGATCAGGAGGTAAGTAATTGTAATCACTAAAGAAAATATCTTGCTTTAAATGAAAAAAATGAGACGAATATTTAACTTTTATTTTTTTTATTTTCTTTAGGATTAACAAAACAAAAATATATATGAGAACGTATTTCTCATAAAAACTTATAGAAAATGAATAAAATATAAAATATTTGACATGATTTTTTTAAATATTTAAAAATGTATTAAATATGCTGGAAATCAAAGAAGAAAAAAAATTATATCAAAATTATATATTAAAAATAAAAAACGAAAATAATAAACTAATAATAAAGAAAACATTTATTGAAATCTTTTGTATTCAAATCTATTTTTTATTGCGGGAGATAATTCTGGTGGATCAGAAAGTAAGTAATTTTAATCACAACATATGCGTATATTATTTAAAAGTGAAAAAATGTGTCGATTATATTTCTGTGATTTCTTGTCTTTTGTTCGGATTACTGAAAGGATATATATAAATGTATATATTAGGAAGCTTTTCTCATGAAAACATAAATGACTATTAAAAGGCAATTCTTTTGGTGTGAATTTTTCTAAAATGTTTTTAAAAAAATTGAATAATATATTACTAGAGTGAGTGAATAATTATATTAGAATGAGAGTGTTCGAAATTTTGATGAAATGGGAATTATATATTTAATAATAGAAACAGAAATTAAAAACTAATAATAAAATTATTTGATTTAGAATTATGTTTAATTACTATATTTAAACATATTGTTATTGCAGATGATGGCTCAGGATTATTAGGAGGTAAGTTATCAAAATCAAAACAGGAACATCTTACTTAAAAATGAAAAGAAGAGATGAATATTCTTTTTTTAGTCTGTTTCCTTCTTCTATTTTCTAATCAATTTTCCTTTCAGCTAATTATAGAATTTCTTAATATCAATAGCATATATACTCGATATTAGATTCATAAAACTCGTTGAACCATTACATAACTAGTTTCTCACTCACTGAATGAAAACCATGTTGTGGTAAATAAAACTGCTTTCATAATCAAAATGTTAAATCTAAAAATCTAGAGCTGTGTTAGAAATCTTGCAGGAAGATGGCGGTCACATATTTTACTGTATTGTATTGAAATCATGAAATCAGAATTCCGTGATTTATTAAATTGCTTTTACATTGGCACTATAGTTTGCTGTATTTTGTGCATGCTGTACTTAATTACTTCTTGATTTTCCAATATGAATTCAGGATTCCTGTTTAAAATTTTAATATTATTTTTTTTATTTTTAAATTTTAATATTCGTTTTAATTCTTCTTAAGTTCTTTGAGTAAAAGTGGTAGTAATTAATTAGAAGAATATTATTTCTTGATCGCCCATCATACTCTCCAAAAACTTACATATTTTATATCAGAGACTTCACTACAAGTGCATTTTTTTCCAAAAGAATATGCAACATTTTCGAAACAGTTATGCATGGGGTTTTTTTTGTAACTTTAATTTTTCTATCAATATATTATTCTACAAAATATTTCGAATATATCATAGCCATTTTAAGACATTATTCAGCTTAACCTTAAATTAAATAACATTAATTTTTTTTTATTTCAGATTTATCAGGTCTTCTTTCTTTGCTGGAAGGTAAGTTTCACTCCTTAATTATGAACGGCATCAATCCTTCTCAAAAAGTGATTATCTGTTTGACTAAAGATACGCATTCTTCTATGAAAAATACTTCCTCTAATTCTTTAGATATATATTATTTAGCGGAAAATCAAATGTTCCGCAAGTTTCATAATTCTGCCTTTAAAGAAATTTTAAAAATTCATAGCTATAAAAGGGGATTTAATTTTGAATGAAAACCTTGTAATTACTTATGGAAAATTGTAGCAAATCGCCAGATTACAACTTAATGGTCCATCTGCTTACATATGAACTTCTTTAAATGATTCTTCAATAAGAAAACTTTGCACGAATATTTGTTATCATTGTAAAATATTTGAAATGCCATTGATTGGAAATGATACCCATGCCGTTTAATCTCGATTCTTTTTGTGTCAGCATTTTTCTAAATAATTTAAAACAGTTCAAAAATTCTAATTAAAGTAATTATACAAGTATGGAATATTTCGATGAAAGTGTATTGATAATTAAATATAAAACCAGAAATAGAAACTTAATGCTCATTTAATAAGTGGAGACGTATTTGTTATTGCAGGAGATGGTTCTAAAGGATCAAAAAGTAAGTAATTATAATTGCAAAATAAAAATCTTGTTTGGAAAAGAAAAATTGATACCAAGATGTAATTTTTAAGTTATCTTTTTATTGGAATTTACAGATTCGAAATATATATCAAAATGTATTTCTAATAAAAATAAGTTTTGAGAATTCTGTAAATTATAAATAAATTTCATGTGAACCTATTAAAATATTTAAAAACAAATTCAAGAATTTAATAACATGAATTATAGAAAAATTAATTGTTTCAAAATTTTATGAAGGCACATTTTGATATAAAAATAAAATAGGTAAATTAAAGATGAATAATGTAAAAGTAATTTCTTTGTACGATGTATGCAATTACTATGTTGTAAATATATTAATATGTTGAATATGTATTATTATTGCAAAAGATAGTTCTCTAGGATCAAAAGGTAAGTAATCGTAATCACAAAAAAAATTTGTTATTTGAAAATGAAAAGATAGGAAAAAAGATCGTTTTTAAATACTTTATTTATTGGAACAAAAGGAAGACAATATATGTTAGAAATTAATATTCTTAAAACTTTGCAAAAAAAAAACAATGAAGTATAAATCATCAGGCGTAAGCTGAAAATATTATTTACATTATTAAAACAGATGGAAAATATAAACCAAAAAATTTATCTAGAAAGATTTATTTTGAATTGTTTATAAAAATAGAAATGAATATTAAAAATAAAAAACGTAAATTAAAAACAAACAAACAATGAAAAAAATTATTTCATTTAAAGGTGTATGCAATTAATTTGTAGAAAAGTTTTAATATAAAAGGTGAAAAGTTTTATAAAAATATAAACTTTATGAAAAATTTATGCAAGGGTTATTAAAAGATAAAAAACTTTATTTTTGCGTTCATAAAAAATCAGTCGCTTAATTTGAAACTTTAAAAGCTATTTATATTTTTTTCAGCATCGTTTAAGCTGAAGATTTTTCAAATTTTCAATTTTGTTTTCGTTTACACTAGGTTATAAATTGCAGACTATTTTTTCTTACATTTGTTGTAATACTTTTGCTTTTTACATTTTGAATGATAAAAATTTTATCTAATATTTTTTTCATTTATATATTAGCTAATATTAATGAACAGTTATCTACATTTAAAAGCTAAGAATCAGATATTTACTGCTTGCAAGTCTTCATCCCAAATTAAAACATTTCAATTATTTTTGTATGAAGGCAATTCAACACTGTGTTCTGTCTAAGTTATGTATTTTGATTATATAAATTTCATAATTATGTTTGTATTTTTATTTGAAGTTGATAAAAGTATCATGTCAGGTTTCAGAAAACTATAACTAGATACTTGATCAGGCATTCTTTGATATGTTTATGAACAATTACAATTCTTGAAACTCAAAATATAATTATGTGGGATTTTTGTTGTTCTTATTGAACGAAAAAAAATGCTATAATTAGTAGAAAAGGTTTTAATTGCCTTGTGAAAACAATAAATAACATTAGACAAAAGGATCCATACAAAATAAGTATTTATTACCGTTTCCGACATTTGACAAAATATATTTTGAAAAGAAGAAATAGTAGAACGCTGAATATAATAAATTAAACCTAATTTCTTGATATATGTGATCCTTGAGATAAATTTTGAAAATTTAAATACTTTATTTTAAAAGAACAACAATGCTTCATTTTTTGAGAAACTAGTGCTATTATTCTTTATTAGAATAAAATCACAATAATAAAAAAGTAGATGCAGAACGTATTTGTAATGAAAACAATTTTAGATTTCCGATATGTTGTTGTTAATTTCTTATCATTATATGTTATGTTATTTTCTTATCTACAGAACTTTGCAAATCATTTCAGTGTTTTGAAATTTTCCAATACTGTCAAGTTTAAATGCTTGTCACACTGGAGTGGGCTTGCCTTTGTTGTTTCAAACATTTTACAAATCTAAATATTCTTTCTTTTATAAATAGAAGCTGCTTTCTAATAATGTAGCTGATATTGTAGAAACCCGATTTAATGCTCATATTATTAAAAATTGTAGAAGGGCGAGACTTTTTATAACTCCATTTTGTGGTAGGTAAAATAATAGACGAGTTTCAGGAAGATTTATTTAATTATTTTCTAAGTTCACCATTTAACAAAACAAAACAAACACGAACACGAAAATGCACGATACTTACTTAGGATACAATATAATAATGACCCCCAAGAAAGATAATTGAATATACACCTTGATGCTACTTAGTTGTATCAAAAGAAAAGGTAATAGAATTTTGTAACCATTATAAAGTTTAAAATTTTTTTATGCTAACAGAAATAATAAGCTTTAAAATCAATGCAAATATATTTTAGAAAACGCTTGAATCAATCACAAATAATCTTTTCTATACGTTACCAATTTCATACAAAATACCTATATTTCTTTAAACACCCCCTTAAGTTCAATGTGTAGAGAACATAAATATAAATGTTTAATATATAAGAGCACAAATAATATAATTTTAATTTTCTAGTACTCAGTAAAACAAATCAGTAATTAAAACAATATCGTACAGAAACTGACTAAAGAATTATTACGAAATTATATTACGAAGGTGTTAAATTAAATCTATTATAATAAGAACATTTTATTAGTAAGAATTAAAATATAATGTAATTAATATAAGAAAGTGTGTAATAATAAGAAATTATCTTGGAAATAAATACATGTTAAAATGCTTAAAAGCATGAAAAAATATTTTCATAAAATAATGAACATACTAATATGTGTCTTGATTATCATTTTATTATTCACTAGGTGGAAAAGATACAGGAGGAAAACCAGATAGTAAGCATTCAATTTTTTCAATACAATAAAAAAATTATTATTTTAAATGATATAAAGTAAAAATTTTGCAGTTTTGAACTATTTTGCAAGATTAATAATTAATTTAAAGTGGTCGAATTTTCAGATTTGTAAATAATTAATTCATTTTTAATAAATTTACAAAACAATAATTATGTGGAATCGTTTGTAAAGGTTTGACATTAGCTGCGGAGTATATCTCTAATCAGTATAAAATCCCACACACTAAATATCGCACACAATAGATTCATTCACAGAATACATATTAAAAAAAACCTTCATATTTATCGCTAATTCATATAGTGTAGCAATCTTTAAACAAATTGGAAACAGAAATCGTCAGCAATGCATTCCGAAAATCATTGTACAATTAGACAGTAATAAAACTATTTTTAGTAAGTGATATGTATAATATTTATAATGATTTGTTTAATAATAAGAAATAATTAAAGTTTGCAATACATTAATTTTTAAACTTAAGAAATTTTATTCCAACAAATTATGTTAATAAATAAGAAATACTTATGAACCCTTGTTTACATAAGTACTGCAAAATTAATTTGATAAAAAATGCCAAAATTGCGCATTAGCTGGTATTGATATATGTAATATATAAATAAGAAAACAAATTTAATTTTGGAAATATTTTTGAACTTAGAAATATATCTGCCGAGTATTCTGCCGAACAGAATACTCGTCGATTCTCAGTTCCCCTCATGAATATTTTTAATGAGGGTAATTGGGAACAGTGACTACAGCTCGCACATTTGAAATCTTAATGAGCTGGGAAATGTGTTCCTTCTTTGCGCACTCTAAAAGAAAGTAATACATAAAATTCTGCTTTATCCTGAGAAATTGCCTAACATTTGCTTACTTTAGTAATCAATTAAGCTAAAATTTTAATTACTTATTCTCTGCATCGGTCCTTTGTAAGATATATTGATGCATTTGCAAGAAATGCAGTACATATCGATCACAAGAAAAGCTTAATATTCATTTTTAAATTTTCTCTAATAAACAGGATAAGGATTTCAATTGCACCAAAATGTTTTTGTCTTGGAACAATTCGGAATATGCCTTAAATACAATAAAAACCACAACCTTTCGTATATTATATAATTTATTATATGGCAGGAATCGATATGAAGTTTAGAAACATGGCAATAAATAGTGCCCGAAATAGAGTTTACTATTTTAGACACATTAGCAACAAGGATTTTAAGGAATCGATCATGTGACATAAAACAATAATATTTCCACGTGTAAAAACTAGCTTTTGACAATTATTTCGTGTTGTTTGATGTCAGATCTAGAAGAAAAGAAGGAGAGAAAAAAAACTCTGTGCGGAAACAGCCTTAAAATTTTGATTTTGTACTCCTTTCAATAAGAAGCAATGTCAGTGGGCGAATAAAGTGATAGCTCAAATTATTCACTGAAGAATTTTCAATAAATTTGCATTGCCAGAATGATTAATCATCATTCGTTCCCCTGAGAGATTAATGGAATTGACCGTGGTTATTTAATGTGAGAGGTTTAAAGAGCGCCAATTGGCTACAAATTAGTTTATCTTGGTACTTTCATATTGGTACTTGGTCATATTTTCTAGGATAATTTGAAACATGCTAGAGTTAATTGCAGAAATTAAAGAGGGGTAGCATAATAAATTAATTTCAGTTTTTTATTCTGATTAGAAGTCAAAACGTGTGTCCCAAATTATCTTTTATTTTTTGGGTAATACGAAACATACAAAGATTAATTATATTAATTATTCGGTAACTAAGAATGGTAAATTTCAGAAAACATATTATTTAATGAGCATTCCAGAATTTCATTATGCTCTCATATAAATTACAGCTTATTTTCGTTTTTAAAAGATCATTTCAAATTTAAAAGATGCAATTTCATCAAACTCCATTTCGAATTACCTGACTATACAACATTTACTAGTATGAACTTTATGGAAGAATAAAACAAATAGAGCTAATAATTTTAAGAGCGAGAGGGTAAAATTTCTATTATTGCTGTATTTCGCTTTCTTAATGTGAACATTAAGGTAATTAATTATTATCAAAGTGATTAATTATCATCAAGAATTGCTGTAAAGACATGAAATTGATGCATTTCAAACAAAGTTTTCAGTGTAAATATTATAATAAAAAGAAAATTTCACAACTTGACTTCTATCATATTTTCTTTGAAATTGGATATCTACCGAATATAATACCGAATCTACCAATAAATAAATACAATTGTAAAGCACATTTATCTAATTCAAATGTATCTATTTTCAGATGAACCAGGAAAGAAGCACCGTAAGTAAAAATATTTATAAAAAAATTATAAATTAAAACTCATAACATAAAATGAAGGATGTTGCTTATTATAAGTTAACAGAAAATTCAAAAGAAAATTGTTCCATTATATGTCATAATTTTACAATGTGTGAGATTTTAGATTACTATTCAACTTTCATATGGAAACCATCTCCAATATATAGGTTTTATGAATTTTAATTATTATTCAAGCTATTTCCATGTATTTTTTAAAGACTTCTTGAATGATCAAATAAATTTCCTTCCTTTGAAAAAATATAAAAAATAAAACTAATACCCCTTTTTCTTTCCAGACCCAACAGGTAAAACTACAATTAGTATTTATTATTCTCTAGTATCCTTTACAATGATTTCTTTGAAATAAATGTTGATGCATAAAAATTCAGAAAAAATTCTTAAATTCCTTCTTTTTTTGTTCTAAATTGTCAATTTGTTTCACTCAATTATGTCAAATACTTTTTTCTTATATCTTTACAATAATGAAATTCTTGATCATTAAAAAACTGATTTTTATAATTTAAGAAGAAATTATTGTAGAATTGTTTTTAATAATCGTATATAACCTAAATCTAATATTAGCGGAAAAAATTCTTAAAATTTCTGAAAATTATTTAGAAATATTTCATTATTTATATTTTAAAAACTAATATTTATTTTCAGGAGGACTTGGACTAAAACGTATGTAATAATATTTATTGCAATATTTTTTTAAAAAAAACGCACGTTTTATTAGCTATAACAGTTTTTAATAATTTTAATTAAAAAAAGATCAGATTATTTTTATGTTTAGCATCTTATTATTTTGCAGCTGAGAAAATCCCCACAGAAAAACCAGAGAGTAAATGATCAATTTTAAAATAAGAATGAAAAAATTAGAATTGAATTTATGTAAAATACAAATATTATCATGTTAAATTATTTTATCCGAATGATAATTATTTTCAACTCATTGATATATTTCAGAAACATATTTAATTAAAACACTTTTAATAAATTCAGTAAAACAATAGGTGTGTGGGATCAATCATGAAGATTTAAATTTGGACACAAAGAGATAAATTGCATTTGTTCTGCATATCCAAAATTACCAGACAGAAATAACACAAGCATTTATTAATCCAAAGAGAACACAAATAAAAATTTATGTTCTCTTATTTAGTTATACAATCTAATAACCTTTAAACTAATATCGAATACAAACTCACAAAAAATACACGGTAAGAAAGATATTCCATATATTATTGTATAATTTCATGATGAAAATATTTTTTAATAAACGTCACGTATAAAAAATTTAGATTAGTTTGATAATAAGAAATAAGAATTTGTAATATTTTTATTTTAGAAATTTTAAAATTATGCAAAAATTAATTCAGTAAAGTAGTAATGAATGATTTTGACAATTATATTCTGAAATGGGGATTATGCATTATATTTATGCAATAATGATTGATTATGTAATAATCTAACTGCTGATAAGATATGAAATAAGATATTTGAAAAAGAGATGTCAATAGAACTGGTAACTTAATGAATAAAAATTTGTGGCATTCTTCGTATTTTATTGCATTTGAAATTCTAAAGAAATATAGTTTGAAATAAACATTTCTGAGAAAATAATATCACAGAAATAGTTCGAGTAACTTAAATGTATTTACTTTCAGATAGATCTGGAAAAATGCGAAATATTTTTTTTTTAAAAATAAAGTTTATTCATTTATAAACAAAGTTAGAAAAAAAATATTATTATTTTATATGTTATCAGAAAACACTATTAAAAATTGTTGCATTATTTGGCATTTTTTAAAAAATAATCGGCTTTTTAGACAGCTTCAAAAAGATATTCGAATTTTTTGCTTGTCATAATTTTCTCGTTTGTTCATATTTGTTGTTGAATTTTGATTATCATCCAAACGGTTTTCATGCCTTTTTGAACAATTTCTTAAATGATCAAGTGGATTTTTTTTTCTTTGAGTGCACACGAAATATAAAACTAATGTTGTTTTCTCTTTTCAGATCCAACAGGTAAAATTCAAATTAATAATCTCTGTCTCTATAATAAATTGTACAATCATTTTTTTTAAATTTTGAATTATTGAAATCAATTGTATAATATTTTTTTCTTCAATTATAAAAGTCAGTTTACTAATGTCTAACTATTTGAAAAATTGATAAATTTAAATTAAAAGTATTTGATAGAAGTGCATGATAGGAACAAACAATTGCTGACAAATGCTGAATTTTCATGCATTAAAATTTCTTCGAATTTAAATCCAAATATTAACTGAAAAATTTCTTAAATGTTCTTAAAATTATTAGAAATCTTCATTTTTTTATATTATGAAAACCAATCTTTATTTTCAGGTGGACATAGACTAAGACGTATGTAATAATATTTTTTTAAAATAGTTGTTTTAAAAATACAAAGTTAAAAGATTATAACTGTTTTAAATAGTTTGAAATAAAAAAATTAGGTATTTTTATACGTTCTGGTACTTTTATATCATGAGATTATTATCTTTTCTATAAACATCCAACTCCTTATATACTAAAGACTTTCAATAAAAGCTCTCTTTTAACATCTCCTAAGATCAAATTAAAACTTTAAAGATTAATCTCTTTGATGCATTATTTAAGCTTGAGAATTACATAATCGAATTTTTTCAGATACTTAAAATAAATCCCAATATCTTAAAGTCTTACATCATTTTACAGAAAATTTGTTATTACAATTAATTTGTTTCATTTATTAGGAAAGAAAAAAATGAGGAAATGTATTTTTAGTTATCTAAAATATTTGAAACCAATGAACGGTTAGCAGCACTTAAAATAATAGAATACGATAGCTACTGCTTTTAGTATAAACTGAAACTTAAAGTTTAAAAAAACTGTTGTTTTTTTTTTAGTTTTATGGGGAGTTAATTCAGTACTGTGTGAACCAAAATCATGTACTATATCTTAACCTATTAAGGAGACAAATTTGCATTTTTGTGTTGAATAAAAAAAAGTTTTATTTGAAATTGCAAGTCATTCTTTATAAATGTAATCAATCATCGTTTTTTAAAGTTTACTGCACGTTAAAACTGTTAATAAATCAGTGTAGGAATTTTTTGCATGTAATTATTGTTTATAAAAGTTTTAATAATTGTTACCTTTCTAAAAAAGATTTAATATTAATTTATAAAATTGTAAATCTTAGTATCAAAAGACTCATAGAAATAATTAATAGAAATATCAGACAACATCTTTTTCAGTCGTGAAAATCAAAATTTACACTTTATATGCTGACATATACAAACATTTACCAGAAAAAAATTAATGTGAATAAAATTTATAAAACACTGAATCGATGACAAATATATATTTTTTTTCATTTGTTATTAATTTTCTACGAGTTAACAGTATTTTCTTAAAATATCATATTTCTCGTATCTAAGTGTCTTATGATGAAGTTCCATTTAAAGAGAATATATGTAATATATTTTAATAGTCTGGTTTTCTGTAAGTCATCGGAGACATTAAAACATTACAAAGCACAAACTGAACCAATACACATTACAACAACTATTGTATCATGAAATTGTTAATCAAAATTCCTAATACTAAACAAACAATTCCTTAAAACAGAAAATGTAATAAATAATTAGAAATATTTAATAATTGTTGAAATTCATAATTTCATTACATAATGAGAAAAAAATATATAGTTTCCTATTATTTTTCAGCAATCAAAAGCCCAAGAGGAGAACCAGATAGTAAGTGTAATCATTTTTATAATCAAAAGAAAAAATAATATTTGAAATTATATAAAATACAGATATTATCATGTTGTATTATTTAACCGGGTCAATAATTAATTTAAATTTATTGATTTATTTTAGAAACATATTTAATTAAATTCATTTGAATAAATTTAATAAAACACTATATATGTGGGATCGATCGTTAAGATTTAAATTTGTTCATAAAGATGCAATTTTAATTTTTTCAATATATCCAAATGTAGCAGAATTAAATAACACAAAATGTAGATCAATTTATAGAGAATGTAAATTAAATACTTTAACTTCTTGCTAATTAAAATGACGCAACTATAGTAAAATAATATATGCTCATACTACACTATAATAATCATAAAAGTATATACTATTTTAAAAGTTTTCCATAAATCTTGATAAATTTTTTTTACATATATCAACTATAAAAATTGGATAGATATGCACGATAAAATATATTGGTTTTGAAACATATAAAATTAAGCAATATTTATTTCAATTATTTAATAATTAAAAGTTTGTACATTTCTAAATTATTGATTCAATTATTTTGTAAATTAGTGATTAATTATTCAAGAATGTATTTGCTGTAAATATTTGAAATAATTATATGGAAAAATTCCACAATTGAATTCATATATAGAACTTGAAAATAAAAATTTGGTATTAATCTTTTTCTTGCATTTGAAATTCTTATGAAATATAGTTATGAAAATTATTTCATTGTAAATTGCATCATCATATTAAATATCATAAAAATAGCATGACAGACTCAAATTATTGAATTTAAGGTGAACCCAAAAAACACTGCAAGTAATGATATTTTTTAAACTAAAATTGGCATTTAACATTCAAAGTTTTTAAGGAATATTATTGTTTTACAGAAGAAAAATGAAAATTGGGACATTAACAAATTATTTTTAAAGGAACTCTTCACTTAGAAGCTTTAAGAATCGATTCAAATTTTAGCTAGAATTAATCTCTAATGTGCAGATTTTTAATGTAGAATTATTAAATATCTGTGTTTCTCATTAATGTTGTTGTTAATGTCGATATCGAATATTTTCTTAAATAATAATAGGAAGCAAATAATTTACAGATTAATTTCACTTTATTTGACTTATTTATTATATGTGGTTATCTTTCTTTATCTCTAAAACTTTATCAATATCTCTGATTATTATGTCAATACCTTCATATTTCACCTCCGATAAGTAGGTCCTCTTTTGAGTCTTTAAACATTTAAATAATCTACTTAGAATTAATGAACAATTGTTTAATTTTTGATAAATATTTTCAATTCTTGTCCTTTCTATTGTTATCAGAAGTCAAAAGATGGGTTCCAAAGTATTCCATATTATTTTGTTACAATGGAAATATACTTGGGTATTTACGAAAATTATTATATCTAACTGTGTTTATGTAATCAATTTTGAAAAAAAAACATCCTTTACTAGCATTTAAGAATACAATTCAGCTTCCACAAGGTTTATAATCTTACTTTATTCTGATGTAAAAGGTTATACAATTTCAGAAAATGAAAATTTTTGCAAAATTCCCTCAGAGTTACCTTAATTGATTTGATAAATTTTCATGTGGTAAACATTGGAAAAATAAAAGTTATATAGCTTTCTGTTTTCAGGAACACAAGGCCAAATTTTAATTATTACTCTTTTTCTCTTCAAAGATGTTTCTTAATTATCATCAATTATATATTATTGCAAATATAATGAAAATATAATTGAAAAAAAAATGCAATTTAAGAGGTTTCCTAATAACTAAAAATTCAGAATTTGACATAAATCATATTTTTTTCAAAAGTGAATAGAGAAAAAAATAGCTCAAGTAAAATAAAATGAAGAAAACTATATGTATTTTTAAAATGTGACTATTTGTAGATGAACCTGAACAGCACCGTAAGTAAAATTATTTTGTATATAATAACTAGCAATTTGAAACGATTATATTTTTATATAAATGAATAAAAAAATAAAATTTGAAAATTTTTAGATAAATTATTTTAGTTGTATAAGCAACTTATCAAGTGTTTAGCTTATCAGATGAATCTCCAATATACACGTCTGAGATGAAAATTTGGGTTATTACCTATCACATTTTGATGCATTTTTAGAATGATTCTTAAAGATGAAATGAAGTCTCCTCTATTTGTACAAACGGGGAAAGTAAAACTAATAATGTTTTCTTCTTATAGACCCACTAGGATAAACATAAATTGTTTCTTCTAATATATATTTTTTTAATTTCTCACAAAATTATGAAAGTATAAATATTATTTTGTAATTGTTTCTTTTAAACCATGATTTTTTTTACTTATGAACAAGATTTAATATTCAAGTAAAATATAAAATAACAATTTATTTATATTCAAGTATCATTTATTTTAAATATACAACATGCATTTGTATAAACATCCAAAATGTCTATAACTAAATAATTTCATAAAATAGTAAATATAATAAAATTAATGGAGTAAATAATTATTTGTAGATAAACATGGAATAGGACGTAAATTATAATATTTACATATTTTAAAAATAAAAAATTGAAATTATTATTATGATTAAAATTAAATTAAATTAAGAGGGAAGAGAAATAATTTGGAAAATACGTACATTATGCTACTTAATACATGGACATGTTATTTCTTTAACAACAAAAACTCTCTCAAAATTTTGCCTTATGAAATAGAATCTGTGCAGAGCTTTGAATGTCCTTTATCTAACTAAAGATAGTAATTGAGTAAATGAAGAATTTCTTAATGACTGCTTTTTAATAATTTCACAATTTTGAATTTCATATTTTTGTTCAGTAGATAATTTATTAAATAAACTTGCGTTATAAAAATTAAAACTAATTTTGTTTAAAATTGTAGTCATAATTTTCTTGCATTCTTCTTGGCCTGGAAAAATATTCTACCAATTTTTACTTACCTATTATTTGCAATTATTAATGGGCGATTTCCTATATTTTAAAACTTGAAATAAAATAGTATCATTAATTAAAAAGTACATGATTAACATTTTTTAATTAATTATATATGAACATAATTCAGCACAAGGTTAAAATATTTCATAAATGTCCTCAATCCTATTTTAGCAGTCACATTCACGTTTTTTCTACAAAGTAAAGATTTTTTAACGTCAAGTTACAGAACACTTATTTATTTATGTACTATACAACGTATTTTTCTCCAAATATCTATATTATTAAACTGAAAATATTAATTTTGTAGGATTTGTGTTTTTCTGCTTTTACGAAAAAATTTTTGGAATGAAATTACTGTGTTTCCAAAAAATTTCGAAATTTTTCTAAAGTAAACATAATTAAACCCAGACCAAATGCATTGTAAATATCATTATTACTGTTTTTCTCTTTTAACAAAAGAAATTAAGGCGTAAAATTTTGTAATTTGAACTTTCTTTCATAGACAGAAACTCCCATCGGCAAATTTTACCAAAGAGCTTAACCTGATATATATATCAGACAATAGAGCTCAATTTTGAAAATCTATGAATATTTTTTCAAAAAATAAAATTATATCATGGAAATATTTGTTACCATTTCTTAGCGATTCATAATACATAACTTTCAATTCACTAATATCTAATATAAATTTGCAAATAATAGCAATATCCCTTTAAAATAAATATATATCAGAACGCATTCATTAAGTTTGTTTGCATTCAACATTGATCTGAAATCGATCGAACTTATTTGTACTGTATGGCATTTAGATAGTTTGCCTCTTTTTTAACTATGCAAAGCGCTCACAAATAGGTATCATGTATTGAGTTGTCGTTAATGAGAAATATAAATAAATTAATTTTATTTTTCTGTGCGTCCTCGGATTTTACAATCGTTAAATTAAAAAAAACACAAATGCGAAAAACAAATATACAAGAGCAATCATATTTATGAAAATTTCTCATCCTGTTTTTATGATAATAAGAAAATGATATCAGGAAGCGTCATAAGCTATATAATAATACTGATAATAATGGATAATGATAAAAAAATATTAAATTTGGGAAGAAATTAATGTTGCTGAAATAATAACTCCAAAAATTCAAGAAGGAAAAGTAAGTATTATGTTAAATATATGATATTTACAAAGTGGAACAGTGTTAAGAATAAGAATTGAATAATTAAATTTTAGATAAAATGAAAGGAAGGAACACTAGTTTGAGAGCAGAAATCGGAAAATAGTACTATCGTTTCAACTAATATATAAGCAGAAACCATATAATAAGCTCTATTATATTTCACAACTTTCATGAAATGAAATGTTATCTAAATTGTTTGAATTAACTAAATAATTCTGCATATCAATCTCAACAAATTTTACAACGAAGCTTTTAAATATAATTTCCAGATAATAATACAAATAAACTGCAATGATTTGCAATTTATTTGTCTTTGAGTTTCCTTGTATTTATTTGGTTATTTAGTTTATTTATTTATTTTGAAAATATAGATATCGATCAACACAATGAATCACATGCAGACGTTTTATTTGTAGAGAGAATTAATAAAATTATTTCATTGTACTTCTTAAGGTGCATCTATCACTAAATTAAACTGAAGATCACAAAAATAATACTGGAACCATAATATTATAATATATCATTGTTCAAATTTAAACGAGCTTGGAAAATAGATAAGTGTTGAAAGGTATTAAAAGAAAAAAAGTATTTTTATTTAAATATTATGCGTAAATAATATGACGAAATTTATTTTTTTATCAGATAAACCAGGAAAGCACCCAGGAAGTAAGTAGTCTTAGTTAGAATTTTTAAAAAACAACAACAGTATTTTAAAATATATATTATCAAAAAGAAAATTATAATTTTAAATAATTTTATATTAATTAAATGATATGAAGATAATTTCATGATTTTATTTCATTTCACATTTTTAAATAAATTGAAAACAATTCATTAGAAATCAACTAACTTATTTAAAGTGTCTACGAAAAGTTATTAAATATAAGTTCAACATTAGGAAAAGTTCATCTATGTCCGATTATAAAAAAAAATATTTATTAAGACAACAGAAATAATTAATTCAATAAATATAAAAGTAATTGAAATTCACACACTTTCTATGTATTAGAAAATATTTATTTTCAAGTATATAAGCTATAACTCCAAGCTATAAAACTGAAATTAAATACATTTTGATTCGTCATAAAAGAATTCGTATATTTATATAAACATGTTGGTTCATCTTCATCCAAATTTTAAAATAAACAAAAATTTGCTGATTTTATGATTATTTCTTAAAAATATTTTATATTATATTCTTTCTTTATTGGAATTTACAGAACAAAAATATATAATAGAATATACTTCTCATCAAATTCAGAAAGTGGAATATAAGCCATTTTGTATCTAATTTTTTTAATGTATCTTATTAGATTGAATAATAGTATATTATAAAAAATTTTAAAAAATAATTTGTTCGAAGTTTTTATGAAAACAGAATTATATATTACAAATTAGAAAATAATTATTCATAAAAATAAATTCATTAAAAGTTAAATGTTATTAAACGAATTATTATTGCAGGTGATGGTTTCGAAGAATGGTTCGGAAAATATGGTTTCGGAGGGTCAAAATATAATTAATAATAATGTTAAAAAATATATCTTACTTCAATAATAAAGGATATTTTTTTATCTTTTTTTTCTTCTATTTTTCATTCTGCATTATTATAAGAAATTATATATTATTAAACTTTTCACATGAAATTCAATAGAAAATTAATAAATAAATGTAATTTAGAATGAAAAATTAAAAAAAGAATCTAATATAGTTTCAAAAATACATACTAAGGAATTATACCAGAATCGCCGTTTCCGAAATTCTGATGAAATGAGAATTACATCCCAAAAGTAAGAAAGAGAAATAAAAAAAATAAGGAGTGAAATAATAATAATTTAATTAATAAGCATATGAAATTAACATGTTTAAATACATTGTTATTAAAGGAGACAATTCTGGACGATCAGGAAGTATGTAATCATTTACGGAAAATAAAAAAAAATTGTTGAATAAATGAATATTTAAAAAATAAAATTAAAAGTTAAATTTTCAGATAAAAAATATATATTTGAAAATTTTTCAAAAAAATCACAGAAATTTAATAAGAAATTAATCTTTTTGTGGTGAATATTTTCAGATGATATTAAAATGTCGAAAAATATGATAAGAAGGAATTATACTGGAGCAATATGTTCCATAATTTTGGGGGAAAAAATTCTAAAGTAATTAGAAAAAATAAAAGAAAGAAATAATATCAAACAGTTATATGTAAGTAAACATATTATTATTGCCGGTGGTGATTCTGAAGGATCATGAGCTAAGCAATTTTAATGACAAAACTAATATCTTGCTGTAAAATGAGAAAAAAACGAGACGACTATAATTTTTTCAATTTTTAAAATATTTATATATTAAAAAAGTCTTCCTCATAGCGGTTATGAGAAAATGATCAAAATATAAATCATCTCACACGAAATTTTTACGATTTCACACGATTTTTTAATAGACGATTTTTTTAACAGACTGATAATATAATGGGATCAAAAAGAGTAATTTTTTTTCAAATTTTTATGAAATAAAATTTATATATTAAAAATAAAAACGGAAACCCATTTATTTATAATAGGGAAAACAGTTATTAAAATTTTGTGCAAATAAGTATTCGGTTTTTATTGAAGTAAATGATTTTGGAATATCAGGAGGTAAGTAATCTTAATCACATAAGATTTATCTTATTAAAAATTCAAACAAAACTCGAAATGATTATCCTTTTGTAACTTCTTGCCCTTTATTTTGATTTACAGAGATTAATTATATATATTAAAAAGTTTTCTCATGACAATTTACATAAAAGGAATAAAATAACAATTCGTTTGTTGTGAAACTTTCTAAAATTTTTCAAACTAGTTTGAATAATATATATAAGGCATTATACTATAAAGAGATTTATCAAATTTTTTTATAAAAAGAGCATTATATGTTAAATTAAAGAATGGCATGTGAAAAACTAATAATAGTGAAAAACAATTTCATTTAGAAGTATGTTTAATTAATATATTTAAAAATGTTGTTATTGCAGATGATGTTTCAGGAGGATTAGATGGTAAGTTATGATTATTGAAGAAAAATTTTCGTACTTAAAAAAAGAAAAAAAATGGGACAAATATTCTTATTTTTAATGCCCTTTTAACGTTTTCTATTTTCTCATCAACTTTTCTTCCAGCTATTTGTGTATTTCCCTAATATAGACAGAATATTTCTTCTATACTGAATTCATTAAACACTTAAATCTTTATTATAATACGATTACTTTTTTGTGAATTGAAACAAAACTTTTGTGAGGCAAATTAAAATGTTTAGGGTAATCAGAGTGTTGAAATTAAAAATTTCGTATTATGTCAGGAATCTTACAAGAAAAATAGGTCTCACATAATTTGCATTTCCATTTTGAATAAATATATGAAAACCTTTAAATCATAATTACTGTAATTTGTTATCTTGCTTGCACATTAATTGTATTGTTTGTGAATTATTTTTCATGTTATGTTTTAAAGCTTTCAATTTAGAAGATCATATTTAAATTTGAGATATTTGATGATGATTGTCTTTCTATTATTAAATAATTTTTTTAATTAAGCATTTGCAATACTTTCCTTGCAATATAGTGTTTCTTCCATTCTTGAATTATTTATTCATTAATAAATGGTGATAGATTTGATATAGAATCTGTATTTTATACCTAAGAATACACTGTAAATGCAACTCTTTCTAAAAAAATATTCACAATTATGTCGAAAAAAATTAGGCAGCCTTTTTTCTTTAACTATGAAATTTCTATTAATATATTTAAAAATATTCCGAACTTAATATATAATCTTTAAAAAATTAATTATTTGAATGTATAAATAATATTAATGAAATTTTTATTTCAGACTCGTCATTTGTTTCTTGGCTAGAGGGTAAGTTTCTGTTGTTATTTATAAACGGCATCAATCTTTCTATAAAAGTGATATTTTTTTACTAGAGACACGCAGTTTTTCACGAAATGGGGTTTCTGTAATCTTTTAAAAATATATTCAAAAGTGGAGCAAAAAATTAACTATTCGGTGAAATTCAGTAATTTAAATATATATAAATTTTTTAAATAAGTTATTTATAAATAATAATCTAATTTTTATGAAAAACATTAATAAATTGTATCAAAACTTGACTTTTTAATGAACAGAAATATAAATAAAGTCAAATTTAAAATTTCGATAAAATTCGTATTCTTTATTTATTATAAAATCAGAGATTAAAACAGAAATAAGAACATAATTTCATTAAATTATATGCAGAAATTAAAATGCTGAACCTATTCCATTTGCAGGTATCGGTTCTAGAAGACCAAGGGCTAAGTAATCAAAATCACAAAATAAAAATCTTGTTTGAAAATGATAAGATAAGACGAATGCTTCTTTTTATGACTTTTAATACGAATTAGATTAACGTTAAATATGTAACAGAGTTTACATTATTAAAAAACACTCATGGAAAACAAATACAATATAAATCATTTAGTTTAAATATTTTTCTATATATTTTGAAAAAACAATCAGCTTTAATCAAAGAAATTATCTATGAACATTTGGTAATTTCGGTAAAAATTGGATTACTTATTATGCTTCGAAATATATTTGAAAAATTAATAATAAGACAATAAAATAATTTCATTAAACGGTGGCTGGAAACCGCATTGATTACTTATTAATAAAAAAGGAAATTAAAATATAAAAATAAGAAGAAATAATTTCATTTACCTATATGTATATGTAATATCTTATGGCAGTTATTAATATCTTAAACATATTTTCATTTCAAGTGGCGGTTCTTGAAAGTCAGGGAGAAAGCAATTTTGAACAGAAAATAAGTATCTTTTTTCACAAATGATGATATAAAAAGAATATTCCTTAAATTTTTTTAATTTAAATTTAGGCACCGGTACATATATAATAGAATTTAACTGTCATAAAAATTGATTGAAAATAAATAAAATGTTAAACAATTGATTCGAATATTTTTTTAAATTTTTAAGACATGCTGAAAAATATAAAAAAAAACAATTATATAAGAATAATTAATTTTGGATTTTCGTAAAAAATCCGATATGTTACTATAGTTCGAGACAAAAATATTTAAAAAAACGTAAGAAGAAGACAATCATTTCATAAAATATCACCCTTAATTAATATAAAGATATATTCCTATTTCAGGTAGAGGTTCTGGAAGAAAAGGAGGTAAGAAATAATAATAACAATATTAAAAATTTTTGAATGAAACTCGAAGCTTTTATATTTCTAATTCTTTCTTTATTGGAATCTACGGAACGAAAATATATTTTAGAACATATTTTTCATAAGTATTACAGAAAGCAGAAGTAATGCAAATAATTTTGTATCTATATTTTAATGTTTCAGGCTAGATTGAATAATATATTATAAAATTTATAGAAGAATATTGTTTTTTGAATTTTTTAAGAACATAACTATATAGTAAAAAAGAAAGTATAATTAATCAAAGGAAAATAATTTCATTAAAAATTATGTGTATTTAATCATATTATAATTGCAGGGAATGATTCTGGTGGATAGAAAAGTAGTTAATAATAATGGCAAATGATATATTTAACTTAAATCTGAAAGGAAATTTATATATGTTTTTAAAATTTTTTATTGGTAATTACTAAATGTGTAGAATATGTTTCTTATAAAATTAATAGAAAATGTACCAGAATGACACTTTCCGAAATTTTGATAGACTGAGATTTGCACCCTAAACATAAGTAGCAGAAATAAAAAATAAGAAAAATAAAAGAATAATTTAACTAAAAAGTATATGTAATCAACATTTTTATATATATTGTTATTGCAATTGATAATTCTGGTGGATCAGAAAGTATGTTAACATTTATCGTAATAAAAAATTTTAAAACCACCGTTTTTAAAATGAAAAGGTGATTTTTTTAATTATCACTTAATTGAATTTACAGATTATAAGTATACATTAGAATATATTTCCCCTTAAAATTACAGAAAATAAATAAAATATTAATCTTTTTGGTTTGAACATTTTCAAATGATTGAAAAATATTTCAAATATGATATAAAGGAATTATAATGATGCGTTTCATATATTTTAAGAAAAAAAAACACTAAAATTTTTTTTTAAAAATAAGAAGGAAAAATAATTTCATGAATTTATGCATAACTTAACATATTATTATTGCAGGTGATGATTCTGGAGGATCAGGTGGTAAGTATTTTTAACCACGATAAAAATATTTTCATGGATAAAGAAAAAATGAGACGAATATTTTTTTTATGTATTGATATTTATAAAGGTGTTACAAAAATACATATATCCGAAAGTATTTCTTATAACAATTTAGAGGAAAGTAATAATATCTAAATAATTTGGCATGAAAATTTATTAAGATTTTTTAAACATATAGATAATATAGTGAGTTCCGGACGAATGAAACAATTTAAAATTGTGTAAAATACCAATTATATATTAAAAATAAAAAAGAAAATTATTAATTCATAATAAGGAAAAAAAGTACTAAAATCATGTGTCATTAAGTCGATTTTTATTACAGGGGAGGATTATGAAGGATCAGGAGGTAAGTAATCTTAATCACATAAGGTGTATCTTTAAAAGATTTTTAAAAATGAAACAATTTTTCAATTGAAAGTTCTCGTCCTTTTATCGGATTTACTGAAAATAAATACATATAAGAAAGTTTTTCTTATAAATATTTATATAAAATTAATATAAAAAAATTAGTATTTTGCGAAATTTTCTGAAAAGTTTTAAAACAGTTTGAGTAATGTATTTTAGCATTTTTTTAAATTGAGATTTTTTAAACTTTTCATAAAAAAAGAATTCTATCTTGAATTAAATATTGGCAAATTAAAACCCAATAATAAGAAGTGAACAATTTCCTTTAGAAGTAAGTTTTTTAATAAATTATTATGTTGTTATTGCAGATGATAATTCAGGAGTGGGAGGTATGTCATTAAAATTGGAGACAAAATATCTTACTTAAAAATGAAAAATGAGAAATAAATTTTTCCTTTTTTTTCCTTTCTTTTCATGGCTATCTTTCATTTTCTATTTTCTAATAAAATTATGTTTCAAGTAATGATAAAAATCCTTAATATAAATAGATTATCTTCTCTATATTGTATTCCTTAAACACTTCTTTTAAATCTCAAATATTTTTTACACACGGAATCAAAACTGTGGTGAGGCAAATTAAAATGCTAAGGGCAATCAAAATGTTGAAATTGAAAAATTTCAAATTATGCCAGGAACCTTGAAAGAAAATAGTTATCACATATTTTGCATTTGCATTTCGAACTGTTATATATGAAAACAGTGAGACCAAAATTGCTGTAATTTATTATCTTGCTTAAACGTTAACTTTTCCTTCTATTGTAAAAATTTTTCATGTAATGTTCATTTACTTTCATGGAGATCATATATAAATTCGTAAAATTGGATTATAATTATTTTTTATTAATAATTATTTTTTATGAATATGTAGTAATAATTTATTAGCAGTATAGTATATTTTATTCAATTTTGGAAATAATTTTTTTTATCAAATACGATAAATATATTATAAAAAATTTTTTTATATATAAAAATGAACTATAAATGCAATTTTTTCAAGAAAAAGAATATATAATTTTTTTTAGAGAAGACCTTTTTTCTGTAAATTTAACATTTTTTTTAAATATCTTACAAATTACCAGAATTATTCATATCATCCTTAAAAAAATTCATAAAATCATCTGA
>JAPMOR010076481.1:42581-89788 GCA_026543865.1 Argiope aurantia
ATATCTTACATAAAACTCTTTTATTCATAATATACCACCACTAGTATTACTTGCTTTCAAGAAATTTACCAATTTCTTAAAAGTAGGAAGAATTCATTTGAAATCCGATTATAAAGAACGTCACGTTAAGCCTTTTACTAGTCAACATCTGATAGTCTTCAAATATCTTCCATTCTGTTTCGAACAAGTACACTCCCAGGGTCTTTTCCTTTAGTACACTGAAATGCGGTATAGAAATCAGTCCGAAACAACGTATTTATATTTCCGAGTTTTAACTTTCTTTTACGAATTTAGAAAACCAAATGCCAATGCAACATACAAGAAACTCTGTTCTTGGCATAATAATGTATTTTAGAGAAGTTATTGTGAATTTAGTGGCCAACAGTTTGGCGATGTTTTCATGATCTGTATGATATAGAATAAAAACTTTATATGAAATGTCACTAGAATCACAAAATATATGCAACTTAAGCCAGCATTAAAACTATCAAAAATTCATCGGGGAATCTTCAGAAGTATGCTACATTTTTATGTCTTCTAATTACTTAAAAACTCTATCCTTCATGTCCATTGATGCTTCTGAATCAATTGGACGCAGCACAGTTTTTTATTTCGAGTTATCTTTTAACAATATTTTAGGACTCACTAATATAGGACAAGTGAATAAAGTTGAACCAAAGCTTCTATTGGTCAATGATGATACAACACACCTGGTAATTATTTCTGGAGGTGCTCCCACTGACGAATTATAGCAGAAAAACCCATCTTTGGATTTCTTCAAAAACCTAATGCCGGAGTTGGTTTAGAATTTCTATGTTTGATGAATTTGCTTTTCCAGTGAATTTCCAATATATTTTTCAATTTTTTTCTTAGTTGTTCTATTCTTTCATTATTATTATTCTATTCTTAGTTCAATTCTTTCATTCAACGTCTTAGTTGTCAGCATTGACATCTATTAATGTACTAAGTATATTATCATCCATTTCTGCCAAATTTGTAGCAATTTTTTCTAAATATGAAAGTTTTATTTCAATATCTTCTCTGTTTACTTCATTTTTATTTAAAGCTGTTATTAATTACTATAAGGCTTTATAAAGTATGTTCTGACTGAGCTTTGATTCTTAATTAAAATGTCCATAACATCAAAATAAACTAAATAAAGCATTATGATTTTTTTTGCTTTAAATTTTTAATCACGTTCGAGGAAACCATAATATAACTTGCTTTCAAGAAAATTTAACCAATTACTTAAGCCTATAAATAATTCATGCCAAATCATCAGAACGACAGGCCAAGATATTTTCCAATCACCTGAATTTTTTTTGGACATAATCAATTTATTTACAAAGCTGCTTCCACAAAAATTAAGATAAATAAAGGGGAAAAAATTATAAAGCTTCTATTGATAAAGTTTCTATTGATCAATTGCTTTCTTGATTTATCGTACAATTAGTTTCTTGCACACTGAATCAAAACTGTGCTGAGACAAATAAAAGTGATTAGTACAATTAAATTATGGAAATTAAAAATTTTGAACTATTTCTAGAATCTTCCAAGATGAAGGTTGACACATATTTTGCTGTGTTATATGGAAACCATGAAATCAGATTACCATGATTTATTAGCTTGCTTGAATATTGACTCTATTCTTTGCAGAATATTTTGTATATATTCTTTTAAGAGGGAGCCATATATAAATTCAGGATACTTGATGATGATGATTTTTCCTATTAAATAATTAATTTCGTTAATGAATAATTAGCAATTATATAGTAAATCTTCAGTTCTTTAATTACTTATTCATTGATGAAACGCTGATAGATTTGATATTAAATCTTCATGTTATATCAAAGAATACTCTGTTAACGTAATTTTTTGCAATAAATACATGTTTTTTGAGATAAAATATTGAAAGTTTTGGATCTGAAATTTTATCTTTTCGGTAAAATTAACATATCTTTCAATATATAATGTTATAAATCATTCGAATTTATGATATCATTTTTTTAAAAAAATTTATCATTAGAATGCATAAAAAATAATAATAAAATTAATATTTCAGATTTTTTAAATCTTCTTCCGTTTATGGAGGGTAAGTTCTAATCATTAATTATTAAATAAATTAATCCTTTCATAAAAATGATAATTTTTGTACAGAAGACACATTGGTTTTCGTGAAATGTATGTTCTACAATCTTGTAACAAAAAATATATTTTAGAACATTCATGAAAATATCTCACTCCACTACTTTTACCCTTAAATGGGGAGGTGCAGTCTGTTAGACCGATCAAGATGGACTTTCGGTCACCCCAATTCTATTTTTAGCTCAATCGAATCGATAGACCGTGTAACTTCCTTGTTTTGTGACCTTTACTAAGCCTTCACTTTTTCAGCCGGTTTCAGCGGAGGCTTTTTTTAAATATTTCAACTATTTTTTAGCGCTACGTCTGTAAGACCGCACCTCCCTTTTAGTGTTCCGATTTTATACAAGGCTTAGCAGAAGGCTCTAAAACGTGGTGCTCGAAAGATCATCCAATCAACTGCTCCTCATTATAAAACAGAGCTCCAGAGATCTCTAAATGAAGCAGAAAGTTATTTAAGTGATGAGGATAATTGTACAGAAAATATTTTCGATGAAAGTTTTCATTCGGCTGATTCTGGTGTATATGTTCAAATATAATTAATTTTCTAGTAATAATGTATTTCGAAAAAAAAAAATTTAAATATATTAATATACCAAGATAAATATCTACATAGTTTGTTGGCTGATTTTTTATACTTAATCTATATGTTTAAAATTCCCTCAGAAACCGATGATGCTAACAAAAAAAAGATCAACTTTACCCATTGTCAAATTTTTAATTTTTCATATAATTAATGAATTTTTTCTTATAATATTTTCTATATAACTTTGTATATTGGAAAAATAAATATGATTTTTAAAAAAATTATAAATAATATATTTTTCAAGAATATTACTTGTTGCAGCATGTAATTTGAGAAGAAAATGTATGTTCCAATGCAATTACTTTTTTCAACGATAATATATTTTGAAAAATTTCTAAAACATATTTATATATCCAGAAAAATATCTGCAGAATATACTGACAGATTTTCATATTAATACTTTTATTAGAAAATTTAATTTGAGTGTAATGAAAATGCGGTCTCCTAGACCGCACCTCCCCAGTTAAGGTTAATTTTTTTTAAAAAAAAACCTTAGGTCCTCGAAAAAATAGTGTATGAGCAAAAACACAATATAGGGAAAACTGAATTTAAAGTTTTCATTCATCAATTCCATGGTATAAATTCATCCAATTTGCCTTTAACTTTTAAAAATATTAATTAATTTATTCTTAATTGCTTAGAATTAAAAAAACATTGAAATAAAATATTATACCTTTTTAATGAATATATAAATGAAAAGCTACGGAGGATTAATATTTCGCAAATCTTAATCATAACAACTTATTGTTACATACTTAAATTAACAATATAGTATATAAAAACTAAACACCTTTATTTTCATTGTTTTAAAAACACTTGTGTGTCAAAAATTGATAACGAACACAAACTTAAAAAACACTCTAATTGAAAATTTTCATTCTTATTAAAAAAAACGCCTTTGCACAAAACTAATAGATTTACTTTATTTCAGTTCAACTATACAAGTTTGCGAATGATAAAAAAAATGATTCATTTTTTATCTGGCTATTTCGTAGCAAATGATTTGAAAAGTGAATGTGGTAATATTGTTTTCTTTCTTGTTATGCAACAAAACTTTTTCAATAATTTCATAGAAAATGCAGAAATAGCTCTAAAAAACACATTCAGAAAGATTCAATTTATCATATAAGCCAGTAAGAAATGTTTCGATTTTTTAAAAATTATCCTTAGTTAATTTATCGCTTTAAACTTTATATGCAATTACTAAATGGAAAAAAATTCTTATTTCAGGTTTCGGTTCTAAAGGATCACTTGGTAAGTAATCATAATCGTAATTAATTAACTATCTTATTTGAAAATAATAGCTGAGATAAATATTGTTTTTAAAATTTTTTATTCGAATTTACATAATTGTTAATATATATTAAAATACATTTCTCATAAACTTTTACAAAAATAATCAATAAAATACAGAAGGCAAAATAGAATATCAGGAAAATTATTGCAATAAAAATTGATGGAAATATTTATTATAGTTTTGCCCCCTTTTAGCAAAACATTTTGAAAAGGGGAATTTAACATACTTCATGTCTTGAAAGATTCTTTTTTGAAGGTAGAACGTTCTGCTGTTATATTTTATTAAGAAAATATGGTATATCAGATCTTTTTGATTAATTTTGTTTTAAGTATTTTTTATATGAATAATGTATTAAGCGATAAATGTTTATTTCTGTTTCTAGAAGACTTTAAGAAACATTACTTTGACATGGAATTTTGAATTCTGCTTCTAATTTAGACACTTACAATGCTTTTATTGTATTGCCTTGCCTCTATAGATTTAAAGGTTCCCTAAATCTAAATATTTTTGACATTCTAAAAAGTAACCCTGCTTTCACAAGTTTATAATGTAAGAAATCCCGGTCTAATATTCATATTTCTAAAGATTTAAGAAAGGAATTATCTACAGAATTATCAGATTACACATGTTATCATATGTAAAAAGATATCATATGTACTACCTGTAATTTTCTAATCTCTATCGCTAAATGTTTCTTGCTGAAGTTCCATTTATAGAAAACCTAATTAAAAAGGTTTAATTTCCGAATTCTCCTTAAAAATAGCATTTACTAAAAATATATCAAGTAGAAAACGAACAAAAAATATTTGCAATTAATCCTCTCATAATTCATAATAATAAGAAAAAAACTACTATAAATATATTATGTAACTAATGTATAGAAATGTTTAATAGTAAGAAATTTATATTGAAAATAGTCTACTAAGCGAAAAAAGAAGATTTTTTAAAAATATATTCTTTTTAATCTTTTTATAGCTAGAAAAGTATTTGCAGACAAAAAAAATCTGAATTAATATTTTCCAAAAATAAAGTTATATAATGAATGATAAAAATATGTTCTATTATTCTAATTTTTTTTTAATATAATCGAAAAATTCTCGTGATACTTTATGAGCTAAAAATACTCTATGCTGGTACAATTAGCAGCGTATTGTTATCAATCAGTTGCAAAATTTAGAGTGATTAATCGGAAAAAAAGAAACTATTATGGTTTTGCTCTTTTTGGTCCACCAAGTAAAACTACCAATTTGCTCAATTCCGCTTTAGTCTTTTACTTTAAATTTTCTCTCAAAATTGATAAAATAAATTTTATAACGTCAAAGAATCTAACTGCTATTAAGATATAAAATAAATTTATGAAATGAAAAATATATCTTAATTATCTTTACCTTTTACGTGAAGATATATCTTGGCTTACAAAATCATAAAGCTCTAAATTTTGCCTTTCAACATTTATTCTTTTTAATTAATTTTTCTCTCAATAAAGTTAGAAAAAAAGTAATAAATGAAAAAATAATTTAAAAATGTTTTATATATTATTAAAATATGAATACTGATTTATTTTAAGGTAAACCTAGACATCGACGTAAGTAATATTATTTACAGAAATTTTTATAGTAAGATTACATGTCTAATTTTTTTAGTTATATATTAATTGAAAAGAAAAAGAAATTTAATGTTCTCTACCTGGCAAATTACTAACATAAAATTGCTATTTCTGTAACTTTAAATCATGAAACAGTATCAAAAAGTTGCTTTTCCATGAAAAACTAAAAAATTTTTTATCCAAAATTATTGTCCAAGTCTTTTACATTCTAAAGCAATCTTTACTTTTAAGTAATGGAACATAAATCTATAGACATAGTAGTTTGAAATGAGATTGGAAATAAAGATATTCTTTTAATAGAAAGTGAATGATTTTTCATAGTTTTGTGCAAATTTCTCCGAAAATTACATTTATGTTAAGTCTAAGGCTACCAAGTAACATTTCATATTATTTGAACAATCCCAGAAAAAAAATTTATAAAAATAGCATTCTTCCACAGGTATGTTTAAATAAACTATCATAAAAATATAATAAATAAATTTTCTGAAAAATTATAAAAAATTATTATTAAAATAAATTTTCTGAAAAACGAATGCTTGACCAAAAATGATTGAAGAAAAAGGTTGTAACTCAAAACAATGCAACAAAACTTAATCCAATTTGGCTGGCAGATTACCGTAATTTTAATTGTTTAATTGAGTGTAGAATTTAAAATATCTTTTGTAGAATTTGCAATCAATTTTAAATAAATACGGGGAAGAAATTTTTAAAATAAAATGCAAAATGTTACTTTAATATTTATATTTTAAATAATTCTTATCTTGTGATTTATTACCTCTGATATAGTGTGAGATTTATACGATTGAAATGAAAATTAAATTTTTAAAAACGTTTATTTAATTATACTGTTAACATTGAATATTTAACTAAATTCCATTAAAGAAAAAAAAACACGTTTAAAAACTAGTTGTATTATAAAAAAGAGTATAAATGTGATATTTTGTTTGTTTGGGACCTAAAACCTTTTTCTGAGCAAATTTTTCATTTGCTTTCGTATTCGTCGAATACCTTAAACAATCTCTCAAATTTATAAAGACTTAGAACATTTCGCAGTGTAAATGTTTGAAAATAAACTGGAGCTAAACTTATTCTAATGTTTTTATAATGTATTCTTCCAAAGTTAAATTAAATATTCTCCTTTTATGCGCAAAGAAAAGTAAAATTAATGTTGTTTTCTTTTACAGGCCCACTAGGTAAAACTACAATTATTATTATTTGTCATATACATTCAAAGAACTTTTTTATTAAATTATTAAAAATTATGAAATTATTAATATATTTTTTAAATTTTAAATTCAATTACCTAATGAATATGATTATAATTAAGTCAAATTATTTAAATTAAATATGCCAGAGGAAAAGATAATTTAAAATTTACAAATTCTTAATATTTCAAGTATTTTTCTTTAAATTGTTATTAAAAAGCTGATGATAAAATGAATGATGATAAATAATAAAATGAATTGAAAAATAAAATTTCTTAAATAATAATTTCATTAAACTGTAAATGTAATTAAAATAAAAAACAATTGATTATTGGAGGTAATGATGTAAGATGACTTAAGTAATATAATTCACATGCAGTTGATTATAAAAATTAAAACCTAAAATGGATAACATTATTTAAAGTAATTTAACAAAGAAGAAAATAATTTAGAAATTTTTTATAATACCTGTGACATCTATAGAAAAAGCATAAAATAGTGCATTTAATTAAAATAATGAAACAAATAATTATTCACAGGTAAATCTGAAAAAGAAAGTAAGCAAAAATATTTTTTGAACCAAATATTTTAAAAGTAGAAAATTGAAATGTTTATTATGGATTTGATTAGTTAAATCGAGATGAAAAATAATTCATTTGCATCGTTACATAAAACATGGATTTGTTATTTCTTTATTATAAAAACACACTCAAAAAACAATCTTATCTCAAGAGAGTCTCGTTGAAAACTTTGAGATTTTTTAAATGTCTTATCTAGCAAAAAATGTTAATAAATCAGTAATTAATTTCTATTATTTTTAGAATTTCGAATTTGATGTTCTTATTTCTTTAAACAACATTTTTTATTTCATAAAGGTTATGAAGTTAGAACCAATTTTATATAAAAATGAGTAATTATATTGTTGTTTTCTTTTAGAAGAAATAACAGTCTAATATATCAAATTTAGTTTATCTATATAAGCAATTATTTAAAAGATATATATAGGATTCAATATATATCACCTGAAAGGAAATAAAACATGAATCCCATGATTATTACTTCCCAAATATTCATGTTGTTTTTAGTGCCAAACTAGGAAATATATTTTAAAAACACATAATCTCGATTAATGGCTACGCAACTTCCGACGTTTTCATTTCCAGAATTTTCGTATTGAAATGGTACACTATATTGATTTTCAATTAACTGAACTAATGAGAAGAAATTCGTATTTTTATAGAGGTAAAAATAAATGTTCGAATTCTGCTTGAGTGAAAAGTAATTTTTAAAAACACTAATCAAATGAAAAGAATGAAATAAATGCTTCCGTTTTTCCTTTCTGGTAAAGAAAAATAATAATTTAAATAATATAATAATAATTTCATAATTATAATTAATAATGATTTAAATAGAATAAAATGTATTTAATTTAGTAAATTGGGCTTTGTATTATCGATACTGGTAAATTTTAGTAAAGAGATAAACATGATGTATCATTGTGTTTAATTTGAAATGTTTACGGAATTTTAATTAACAATTGATTCTTTGCTTGCTTTTAAAATTGAACTTCTAATTTTATACAAAAATAAAACGGCAATCAGAATAAAATAAAAATATTTGGAGATAAAACTTTTCAAAACATTGAAGAGGAATTTGTCGAATGAATAGACATTGCAAAATATTACATTGATATTTTTCACTTTTGGTATTTTGAAACTAGCTTCAAATTTGTTATTTACCATACAACTACAAAAGTGCTTTGCCCCAATTGTTTCAAAAGCCTTTACTTTAATCTGATTGTGCTTAATTTTCTAAATATTAATTACAGTTTTTATGATTTTATAATGTTGTAAAGAAGTTTTTTTATTTAATTGATTATAAATGCTAGATGTTTTAGATTATATCAGATGAATCAGACTGTTTATGAACCAAATAAAACCGAATAAGTTTAATAAAGTGCTGGATGTATAACTTTAAAATTATATCCATTTTAAATAAATGACCTACATTTTTTGAAATCTTCAAAATATTTTTAATTAAAAATTGCAAAGGGAAGTTTAATTTATACTGAAAAATGAATAATAAGATTTAATTCCTTGGTATATATAAAGGAGAAGCAGCCTTTAATTTTACAACGAATATAAGTATGCAAATCAATCAATAAATAAACGAGGTGAATTATATTCCGAAACTGCTAATCTAGTTTGATAATAAAATGAAACCAGCCATTAATCAACATACGTAAAAATATATGGAAATATTCAATAATAAAAAAAATCTTGGAAATAAATAAATTATGAAATTTATAATACTTGCAGCAAATTATTTAAATAAATAAGAATTTTAAATAATATGTGATATATTTTTATTATTTAGAAGGGCGGAAAATTCCAGGCGAAAATCAAGGAGGTAATTAATCATTTTTACAATAAATGATTTACAATAAAACTGTTTCTTAATATATTAATTAATAAGAAATATATTAATTTTTTTTAATATTTCAACAGGATACATGAGTAATTTTAAACTGACATATATAAGTATTTTTGATTTCCAATAATTGCACAAAATAAAATTGCTTATTTTCGAACATAAGTTACATATTAATTTTTAATAAAATATATGAAAAAAATAATTCGATCCCTTACAGACTATAAGGAATCGAATTCTATTGCAGTGAGAAAGCTTGCATTTTTATTTTAGAAAATTATGAGCTATCGTCGTTAAATAGCATTCTATTCATTTTAATAACGAGAGATTAAGAAATTTTTGCATTTGAAAAATTCTGTGAAATGAAATATTATATAAATCTTATAAAATTACCTAATCCTTTCTGAATTCCAAGTGACTTAATCATTTTCAATGAATTATGTGACAAAATGTACAAGTAAGATTGATTGTAATGGTTGACATTCGATTCCAGTGAGAAGTCTTGTATTCTTTTTGTGTGAACAAATTCAAAAAACTTCCACTAAATAGCTCTTTATTCATTTCGTTCCCAGAGACTATAAATAAAGAAAAACGTAACTTTCTATTATTCCACATGGCGTAGCAATAATTAAAATAATATCTAACAGATAATGACAAAAATATTTGGTTAAATTTTATATACTGTAAATCACCGTTTATTTTTATCAAAATGAGAATAAATTTCATTGAATTTTACATATAATTTGCACATATATTTGGTAATACCATTATATATTTAAATTCCGAATTTAATTAATTTCGATACCTATAATATTAGAAAAATTCATTTTGATAAATAATATTAGTAAGTAATATGGGGTAACTTGTTTCATTTAGGTACTGAACCAGAACCAAAAGGTAGGTAATAATATTCCATGTAGTCTAAAGCAATGATTTACCATAGTGACACAAATGCTTGTTGTCACTTCGCATTCTTTATCACACACACACACACACACATATATGTGTGTGTGTGTGTGTGTGTGTGTGATAAAGAATGTATATATATATTTGCATTTCATATGTTTGAAGGAGCAAAATATCATGTAAATCTTTTACAATCAATTATTTTATTTTGAATGTAAATTATTAATTCGTTTAATTTTTTGAAATAATATACTATATTTTTGATAGATCTTTGCTTCTCAAACGGTTCTTTGCATATTTCAGACAGTTCTATTAAAAAGTTTTGGAAATAGAACTCATTTCTGGTATACTTAAATAAACTCCCATGTAAATATAAATTAAAATGATTTTGCTGGAGAATAAATGTTTGACTAAATTGATTTTAAAAATGTGATATCTCAAAAACAATGCAACCGTGCAATTTTCAAAAACCATTGTTTGTGTATTTAAATGTAGATTTTAGGATTTCATTTAGTTATATTTTCATTGATTTTCAAATAAAAACTGAACAGAAGAATTTTAAAAATATAATTAAATAAAATAAAGAAAATTTTGAAAAATCATGCAATATTTATATATAAAATTATACTCATCTTAATTTTTTAATTAGTTGTCTTATATGGATAAACATAGTTTCCGTTGTTTGAAATCGAAACATAAAAAATTAATGTAATTATGTATAAATAATTCATTAATTCTTATTAAGATATTATCAGTTTTTAATTAGTTATCTGAAATTTTTCAAACATTCAATGCTAAATATTTTAGAAATGAAAAATAAAAACGACAAATATAATTTTAAATAGTAGAACTACAATAATTAAGAAATTATATTATCTAAAATATTTATAGCGCAAAAAGTTTATAAAAAGTTATGTAAAATTATAATAATTAAACAATCAATTCATTGCAGAAAAACCTGTAAAAGAACGTAAGTAATATTCTTCACAATGCCAAATATTTTAAAAATGAAAAATTTAAATTTCTAATTAAATTTTAATTAGTAGAGCGAAAACTATTAATAAATGTTTTATAATAACTAAGACATTTATAACATAAAAATTTGCATAAAATTTTAATAATGAAACAGTTAATATTTCGCGGCAAAACCTGTAAGAGAACGAAAGTAATAGTATTTACAATGCTAATTATTTTAAAAAGAAAAAAATAATAACTTATATGATTTTAATTAGTAGAAAAAACCTAATTAAGAAAGGCTTTATATTATCTATTTATAACATGAAAATTTCATAAAAACTTGTATAAAATTTTTAAAATGAAATAATTAATAATTTGCAGCAAAATCTGTAAAAGAACATAAGTAGTATTATTTATAACGCTAAATATTTAAAAAATTAACTATTAAGAACAGACTTATGTTCTGATGTTAATCGTGTAGATTTTTTTATATAAATACCTGTATGTTTATTCTTTTTGACGAGGCGAAAGGCTAATCTAACATTTCATACTTATCTATATTTGTAAATATTAATGACAGATTATTTTCATTCTAAGGATAAAATATTTACCAAATGAAGGGATAAAAAGAAAAAAAAATTGATTAACAATTTTAAATTATGTTTGTGGGCATACAAATCCACTCAAGATCAAAATTTATCATACAGGTTCTCTGTCAAATTTCAGCAGATGACTGCTAACATTTTTGGAGGTTTAGTTTTCAATTTTTTTTGTCCTAAACTAAGAAATACATTAGGCCAAATTTCAGGCATCTTCTGAATCATGTATATCCAAATTTCTATGGTTTAACCTAAAAAAAAAAAAACTGTGTAATTTTTGCGTTTCCCGGATTCAACGAAAAAACATTTTGTTTTGTAAAACAGACATAAAAATTTTTGAAATGTTACTTATAAAAACAATAAAAAAAAGCTAGATACATCTTAAAAATAATTATTATCGTTTTTACCGTTTCACAAAGAAAAATTTGGGAAAAGAAATCATTGCATTTAATTTTATTTTCATCTTCGACAAATCATATAATTGGAACATTTTATCGCAGATCTTAATGAGTTATCTGATTATTATGCTTAAAATTTCATAAGGCTTAAAATATGCATGCATATAATAAAATCTGTATGAAAAGGGATTTAAAAAAAGTTGTATTATTAATATGATTTTAAAATGTAATTATTAATATGAAAGTAAAATAATTAAGAAATGTTTTAAATTATCTGGAATATTTATGCCATAAAAATTTGCATAAAATTATAATAATGATATGATTAAATATTTGAAGGAAAACCTATAAAAGAACTTAAGAAATACTTTTTACAATATTAAGTGTTTTAAAAATTAAAAATTGAAATGAATAATATGATTATAATCAGAAGAACAAAAATAATTAGGAAATGCTTTATATTATCTGGAATATTTATAGAATAAAAAGTTTATAAAAATTTCCATAAAATTATAATAATAAAACAATTAATTATTTGCAGCAAAACCTTTAAATAATTGTAAGTAATATAATTTAAAAAGTTGAATATTTTTAATATGAAGAACCGAAATGATTAATATGATTTAGAATTGTTGAAGATTGATTAATATGTTGATTAATATGATTTAGAAATAAAGAAGAAATGTTTTATATTATCTAGAATATTTATAGCACAAAAAGTTTATAAAAATTTGCATAAAATTATAATAAAGAAACAATTAATTATTTGCAACAAAACATTTAAAAGATCATAAGTAACATTATTTACAATGCTAAAAATTTTATAAAGGAAAAATTGAAAGGATTTATATGATTTTAATTAATAGAACAAAATTAATTAAGAAATATTTTACATTATCTGGAATATTTATATCATAAAAAGTTTATAAAAATTTGCATTAAATTATAATAATGAAATAATTAATTATTTGCAGCAAAACCTTTGAAAGATCGTAAGTAACATTATTTACAATGCTAAATATTTTTAAAATGAAAAATTGATATGTTTAATATGATTTTAATTAGTAGAACAAAATTAATTAAGAAATATTTTATATTATCTGGAATATTTCTAGTATAAAAAGTTTATAAAAATTCGCAAAAAATTATAATAATCAAATAATTTATTATTTGCAGCAAAACCTTTAAAAGATCGTAAGTAACATTATTTACAAATCTAAATATTTAAAAAATGAAAAATTGAAATGATTAATATGATTTTACTTAGTAGAACAAAATAATTAAGAAATGTTTTATATTATCTGGAATATTTATAGCATATAAAATTATAAAAATTTGCATAAAATTATAATAATTAAACAATTAATTATTTTAAGCAAAATATTTAAAAAATCATAAGTAATATTATTTATAAAAAAATATTTCTTAAATGAAATATTTAAATGATTAATATGATTTTAATCAGTAGAAGAAAAATAATTCAGAAATATTATATATTATCTGGAATATTTATAGCATAAAAAGTTTATCAAAATTTGCATAAAATTATAATAATGAATCAATTAATTACTTTCAACAAAACCTTTAAAAGATCGTAAGAAATATTTTTTACAAGGCTAAATATTTTATAAATCAAAAATTGAAAGGATTATTATGATTTTAATTAGTAGAACAAAATTAAGTAAGAAATATTTTGTATTATCTGGAATATTTATAGCATGAAACGTTTATAAAAATTTGCCTAAAATAAAAATAATTGCACAATTTATTATTTGCAGCAAAACCTTTAAAACATCGTAAGTAACATTATTTACAATTCTAAATATTTTAAAAATGAAAAATTGAAATGATAAATGTAATTTTAATTAGTTGAACAAAAATAATTAAGAAATGTTTAATATTTTCTAGAATATATATAGCATAAAAAATTATAAAATTTTTCATAAAATTTATAATAATTAAACATTAATTATTTGCAGCAAAACCTTTAAAAGATCGTAAGTAATATTATTTAGAATGAAAAATATTTTTTTAATGAAAAATTGAAATGATTAATATGATTTTAATTAGAAGAAAAAAATAATTAAGAAGCATTTTATATTATCTGGAATATTTGTAACATAAAAAGCTTATAAAAATTTGCAAAAAATTATAATAATGAAACAATTTATTATTTGCAGCAAAACCTTTAAAAGATCGTAAGTAACATTATTTGCAAATCTAAATATTTAAAAAATGAAAAAATGAAATGATTAATATGATTTTAATTAGTAGGACAAAATAATTAAGAAAAGTTTTATATTATCCGGAATATTTATAGCATATAAAATTATAAAATTTGCATAAAATTGTAATAATTAAACAATTAATTATTTGAAGCAAAACATTTAAAAGATCAAAATTAATATTATTTACAAAAAAAATATTTTTTAAATGAAAAATTGAAATGATTGATATGATTTTAATTAGTAGAACAAAAATAATTAAGAAATATTATATATTATCTGGAACATTTATAGCATAAAAAGTTTATCAAAATTTTCATTAAATTATAATAATGAAACATTTAATTATTTGCAGCAAAACCTCTGAAAGATCGTAAGTAACATTATTTACAATGCTAAATATTTTAAAAATGAAAAATTGATATGTTTAATATGATTTTAATTAGTAGAACAAAATTAATTAAGAAATATTTTATATTATCTATAATATTTCTAGAATAAAAAGTTTATAAAAATTTGCATAAAATTAAAATAATGGCACAATTTATTATTTGCAGCAAAAACTTTAAAAAATCGTAAATAACATTATTTACAATTCTAAATATTTTAAAAATGAAAAATTGAAAGGATTAATATAATTTTAATTAGTTGAACAAAAATAATAAAAAAATGTTTTATATTATCTGGAATATTTATGGCATAAAAAGTTTATAATAGTTTGCATAAAATTATAATAATGAAACAATTAATTATTTGCAGCAAAACCTGTTAAAGAACGTAAGTATAATTGTTTATAATGTTAATTATTTTGAAATGAAACGTATGTTATTATGTTAATACTTTATTTTTTATTTATTTAAATTTTCAATACATGTTTATTTATTTATTTTTGTTGGGCCGAAAGAGTAATATAGGAATTTTTTTACTTCTCTATAATTGCAAATATTAATGAAAACTTATCTATATTCTAAGGATAAAATATTTTCTGCATGAAGGATAAACTGAAAAATATTGATAAGCAATTTTAAATTATATTTTTGGCATACAAATCAACCCGAGATCAAAATATTTGATACACGCTATCTGTCAAATTTTAGCAGGTGACTTCTAATAGTTTTGGCCGCTTAGTTTCCATTTTTCTGTCCAAAACTAAGAAAGATATTATGGAAATATTTCAGACTTCTCCTGTATTATGTAATTCCAGATGTCTTTGTTCCAAACTAAGAAATGCAAACTATGTAATTTTTGAGTTTTTCTGATATTACGAACAAATCTTTCCTATTATTAAATAGGCATAAACAGTTTTGAAATGTCATATATGCAAACAATAAAAAGACAATAATTCAATCTTAGAAATAATTATTAGTACTTTTACCATTTGACAAAGCAAAATTTGGGAAAAGAAATGACTGCATTTAATTTTATTTTCACCTTCGGTAAATCATTTAACTGGTAAAGTTTATCACAGATCTTAAGGGCATGTCTGATCATTATGCTTAATTTTGAATATTTATGCATATTTGTAAATGAAAAAAATTTCTTTATAAAGAGAAATAATATCGATTTCTGGTGCCTTAAATACGCAACATTTTAAAATTAAAATCAAATATAAACTCTCAGAAAGAGGATGAGAATGACACCTAGAGACTATTAGCGGCGTAATTAAATAAAAATAATTAAGCTGTTTGACATAATAGAACATAAAATCAATAGAAGGAATTTTTTTAATGATACAAATAAATCCGTAATGTATTTAATCGTGTAAAATTGTAAAAGTTACAATATATTTGTTCACAGTATGAAACAATGTTCAAAATAGCATGGAACAGTATTCGGAATTGATGTGTGATCTATTTTATAAATATTTAATGTGTGTAAAACACCCAGCAGAAAAGCCGGTAATTAAAAAATTGTACTTAGAATTAAAAAAATAATATGAAAATTTAAAGAAAAAACGTCTATTATTACATTAAAATATATATCAGCAGATATACATCAAAAAGTTTTACATTTTCCATCTTTCAGAAATGTGGCATGATAAAACCCCTTTGTAATTCACTAACTTAATCATGACATAAATAATAAAATCATTTATAATAAATTTCACAACAAAATGTACAGGTGAGATCAATTGCAATAATTTGCAGGCTGTGATAGTTAGATAGTTTGGTTTTTTACTTTTTGAAAGAATAAAAAGCAATCACATATTTCGAATTCATTTATAAGAAAACTATGTTTATTAATTTAAATTTTTGGTACGCCATATGATATTGTAATCCCTAAACTAATATGAGACGCAAATTTCTTGAACAAATAAACAATATCAATTAAATTGCGAAATTCCAACTCATATTTCATGATAATATGAAAATAATTTCATTACACGGTATAATTTTGTAACAATATGATTAATATAGTTATATGTTTAATGATAAAAAATAATTAAATTTACAAAGAAATTAATGTTGGACCCTAAAATGATAGTTCAAAAACATTTGAATAAACTCCACTAGTAAGAATGTTGAAATTTATAATATTTAACAGTTAGATTAGAATCATGACTAGAATTTACGAATAAAATTAAAAATAAATAGCATGATAAAATATTAATTTGAAAATAGAAAATTAAGACTAGTACTATGCTTTAAATAATTCATAAGAAAACAAAAAATCAAGTGGTGGCTTTTTTTGTTTTTGACAACTTTTATGAAATGAAATGTGATATAAATAGTTAGAAATTAACTTAATAGTTTAAATTATATCCTCAATATTTTTTCATTATAAAAGATTTTCAATTATTTGCATTCGACTGCCCTCAGATTACATTACATTTATTCATTTATTTTATGTCTTTATCGGATTTTTCGGAAATATCTTTAGCACCCAACATTAGATATCATGTAATTGGATTTTATTCATAAAGAACATCAATAAAAGGATTGATTATCAGGTCTTACTTAAGATATATCAATCGGTAAAAGAATGTCAAATTAAAAAAAAAACACAGAGAAAGGACAGTATACCAAAGGATATGTTATTATAATATAGAATCTTTTAATAATAAAAGCTAAATGAGTTTGGGAAATCGATAAATGTTGAAAAATATCAGAATAAGAAAAAAATATTTTACTATAAGTATTATGAGTTATTAATATGTTGTAATTTTTATTTTTATTAGATAAACCAAAAAAAGGCTTAGGAAGTAAGTAATTTCATTTAGAATAAAAATTTAATAATAAAGAATAAAAATTATTAATTTATTATTATTTATTAAATAATAATAATAATATATTTCATATTTCTTAAATCATTGCAAATAATTTTGAGTATTAGAAAAGATTTTAAGATTTAAAAACATTTTTTTTCATTGCTCATTTTCTTAATACCTCAGAATTTTAAACAGAATGCATTGGCAATTAACTCATTAATTTAATGGGCAGACATATAGATTGTAATAAGTTTCCCATTAAGAAAAGTAGATGTATGTTTGTTGGAATTTAAAGAATATTTACAAAGACCAAAGAATAATTAATTGAATTAATAATTAAGTAATGAAATTGTGCATATCTGACATGAATTAGAGCATACTAATTTTAGAATTCGTAGACCATTGCATCTTACTTTGAAACTGAAATTGCATAATATTATGATATATCATTAAAAAAATTATATAAAATACAGGGTGTTTATTTAGTCCCGGACCCATTTTGATGTTTAATAACTCATACAATAATAAAGATAGATTAAAATTAATAACATAAATGGTTAAATAGACTCAAAAAGTTTCATGACCCTTGTCAATGAACTTCCACGTGTGCCCCCTTCGTCGCACTGAGAATATCAAGTCGATAGTCAATTTCACGCCAGGTAGCGGCAAGCATGTCGGCATCCACAGAGCCTATTGCGGTTGTAATTCCTTTTAGTTCATCAATGTTCGACACTCTCCTCCTGAAAACGTTGTCTTTTACTCCCAAAGGAAAAAGTCCAGCGGCGTTATGTCAGGTGATCTGGGTGGCCAAGGAATTGGACCTCCTCGCCCAATCCATCTTCTTGGAAAATGGTCTTTCAAAGAAGTACGAACAATGGTACCCCAATGAGGTGGCGCACCATCTTGTTGCAAAAAGACATGTGGCTGAAGCTCTTCTAGTTGTGGAAATACGAAGTTTTCCAACATGTCTAAGTATACGACTGATGAGATCGTCTTTTCTGTAAAAAAGAAAGGCCCAATGACTCGGTCGTGCATTAGTCCGCACCGCACATTAACCATTGGGGAATCCTTTGTGCCTCACGGTATTCATGGGTTTTCAGATCCCCATATGCGCACATTATGGCTATTAACAATGCCAGAAACATGAAAGGATGCTGTGCTTTCTCTTGTGGTGTATGCATTCTCCTTAATATCCGCTCGAATAAAACATTGCATACAAATGTACTACATAGAACAAACACATCAAAAGTAAATATAACATTGCAATAGTTGCCAAAAACAAAAGACAGAAAAATGTAATTAATAAGCAGACGATATTTAGAAAAGTACAGATATTTAGACTGGAAAATGAAATTATCTGAAATTAACCACACGCGCAGACGATATTTACAAAAGTAAAAATATTCAAACCTGAAAAGGAAAGTATATGAGTTATTCCATCAATAAATGCCATAAGTTTGTTTATATCTTCATTATTTTATGAGTCATTAAATATCAAAATGGGTCCGGGACTAAATAAACACTCTGTATTTATCCACCTTCTTCCAAATTTTTAAAGTAATCACACATTTACTGAAACTATGTTAAACACTTTCAATATACTTCATAACTGCTGTATGAAGACCTTAGGCTAATAGTTAGGAAGCACAAATGAATAAGGAAATGATCTTATTACTACATCACCTATAAGCAAATATGTATCAATTACAACAAAATAGAAAGATGAAAGAACAATGACCCATATTGCTTGAAATTCGAAGCTGTTATATGGATCTAATTATATATATCAACTAAATATATTAGATATATCGGGTTTCTTTGAAAAAAATCTAATCTAATTTCATTTTTGATATGCATGTAATATAAACGACTATTTCTCTCAAGCTGCTTTACAGGAAAATTCTGAGCCTTGTGCGTGCAATTCATGGGTCTTTAAATGTTTGATGTTTTTCCTTATTTTCAATGATGAAGTCCATAGCAGATATGATTTTTAGCGTATATGATATTGCCAGAAATAACATTCTAATAATGCTAATTCATGATTTCGAAATATAAAAGTAACGAACTCTTTTATGAAACGGAGTGATATCCGAGGTTTTAGGGAGACAAAACCTTTAATAATTTGTATGTTGCATAGTAATGAGCCAATAGCAGCAGAAATAATTTCTTAAAAGAATTTTCCATAGTAGATATACGAAGTTTCAGTAATACATTTCTTTAAAAAAATTAGAATACTTCTGTATCGACAGTGCAGTAACTTCATAGACCAATCAGTTTGAACAAAACAGAATAATTCATTATTTTTAAATTCATCTAGGAGAAACAATCTGTATATATGTTATTACAGTAATAAATATTGTAGAGAATGTAGAGAAATTAGATGAAATTCTTAAATTTGCATTAAAAATTGCTTTCAAACAATTCTAACTCGTTAATGCTTTCAATTTTGCAATGGGATTTGGAGGTGGTAAGGAAAAATTCTTTTATTCTTAGTTATAAAATTTAGTTTTGCGAACATATTTCATCTGACTTTCGAACACAATTCAGGCAGCAGAAGTCTAGACTTGCCAGAATCGTATTAGACGAAATCCTGGGAATTCCGTAAAAATATCATATAAATCCAAACCTTATTTTAATTTTATAAATTATAATTTTTAGCAAAAATATTACATATTATGAATATATTTTAATTACTAAAACAAATGATGCATGTTGATACATAATAGATATCATCTTACTATAACTCACAAAAGGTCACGAGAAGCATAAAATTAAATACACTAATATATAAGAGAAAATTTTCATTTAAATAACAAAAAAATAATATTATTTATATTTATCAACATAATATTGCTAAAAATATAGTTCTTGATGCTAAAATCTAATCCTTGGAAAACTATATATATATTTAAAAAAATGTTTTGATTAATTTAAAGACGAATGCGAATAATTATTAATTTTAATTATTAGCTTCTTCTTGTAGAATATTAATGAATGAATCCTTTCTTATTGAGTAAAAATAATTTAATATGTATATCAAATATCAATCAATTTGAAATAAAGAATTCAACTTATTCACCCAAAGGAAATAAAATGTTAAAAATATTTAAATTAGTCAAACACCAATTGGGAATTTTAGTTAGTTTTTTCTTCTTTAAGTGCATAGTTAGTACCAAAATAAGTGTTTAGTGCCACGAAATCACAACAGAGATATACATCAAATAAATGTGCCTTTCATTCTAAAATGTTAAAGGTTACATTATTTTTTACATTATCTAGAGAAAAAACTAATCAATGAAAATCTCAAGTAAAATAAATTATCTGTAATAACGCAATATTAAATTTTAAATGAAATTATGCACTTTCAATCTACCGAAACTTATCTTTACTGTTATAGATATATATTTGAATGTTAATATAATATAAATTTATACAGAAATAAACTTTGCATGCCTCTTGGCTAATTATAGAATTATCGAAAATAGATAACATATCTCGTCTTTATTGCATTTAAAAATATAATTCTTCATTAATTCTTTCTATAATCTCATCATCTTTTAAGGGGGATCATCATCAGGAAAATTAAAAATTAATTATAAGAAAAATAATTTCATTAAATGTTATTTGTAATTAAAAGTGTTATTATTTCAGGAGATTTTTCCGGAAGATTAGGTGATAAGTAATTGTAGATCCAAAAATAATATATTATTTAAAATTGCCTCCAAACTTACATAAAATGAATAAAATATAAATTATTTGTTTCAATATTTAAAAAAAATGTTTTAAAAAATATTAAAAGACATAATATAGGGAACATATAATAAAATGACAGTTTTTGAAGGATTTATGAAAAACAGAATTAGATATTTTATATGAAAAACGAAAAGTGAAAATAAATCGCAAGAAAAATAATTTCATTACAGTTTATTTGTAATATATCTTACTTAAATATATCTTACTTAAATCATAAAGGATATTTTTTAAATCTTTTTTTCTATTATTTTTCATTCTGCATTATTATAAGGAATTATATATTATTAAGCTTTTCACATAAAATTCAATAGAAAATTAATAAATAAATGTAATTTAGAGTGAAAAATTAAAAAAAGAATTTAATGTACTAAAATAGTTTCAAAAATGCATACTAAGGAATTATACCAGAATCGCCGTTTCCGAAATTTTGATAAAATGAGAATTACATCCCCAAAGTAAGAAAGAGAAAAAAAATAAGGAGAGAAATAATAATAATTTAGTTAATAAGTATATGAAATTAACATATTTAAATACATTGTTATTGAAGGAGACAATTCTGGACGATCAGGAAGTATGTTATCATTTACGGAAAATAAAAAAAAAATTGTTGAATAAATGAATATTTAAAAAATAAAATAAAAAGTTAAGTTTTCAGATAAGAAATATATATTTGAAAATTTTTCAAAAAAATTACAGAAATTTAATAAGAAATTAATCTTTTTGTGGTGAATATTTCCAGATGATATTAAAATGTCGAAAAATATGATAAGAAGGAATTATACTGGAGCAATATGTTCCATAATTTTGGGAAATAAATATTCTAAAGGAATTTAAAAAATAAAAGAAAGAAATAATATCATTAACAGTTATATGTATTGCCGGTGGTGATTCTGAAGGATCACGAGCTAAGCAATTTTAATGACAAAACTAATATCTTGCTGTAAAATGAGAAAAAAATGAGACGACTATAATTTTTTCATTTTTTTTAAATTTAGGACTTAAAGAAAATTTTTATATATTAAAAAAAGTCTTCCTCATAGCGGTTATGAGAAAATGATCAAAATATAAATCATTTCTCAGGAAATTTTTAAAGATTTTTTTAATAGACTGATAGTATAATGGTATCAAGAAAAATGATTTTTTTTTCAAATTTTTATGAAATAAAATTTATATATTAAAAATAAAAACGGAAACGCATTTATTTATAATAAGGAAAACAGTTATTAAAATTGTGTGTAAATAAGTATTCGGTTTTTATTGAAGTGAATGATTCTGGAATATCAGGAAGTAAGTAATCTTAATCACATAAGATATATCTTATTAAAAATTCAAAAAAACCCGAAATGATTATCTTTTTGTAACTTCTTGGACTCTATTCCGATTTACAGAGATTAATTATATATATTTAAAAGTTTTCTCATGAACATTTACGTAAAGGGAATAAAATAACAATTCGTTTGTTGTGAAATTTTCTAAAATTTTTCAAATTAGTTTGAATAATATATATAACGCATTATACTAAAAAGATATCTATCAAATTTTTTTTTAAAAAGCGAATTATATGTAAAATTTAAGAATGGCAAATGAAAAACTAATAATAAGGAAAAACAATTTCATTTAGAAGTATGTTTAATTAATATATTTAAAAGTGTTGTTATTGCAGATGATGGTTCAGAAGGATTAGATGGTAAGTTATTATTATTGAAACAAAATTTTCCTACTTAAAAAAAATGGGACAAATATTTTTCTTTTTTATGCCCATTCTACCGTTTTCTATTTTCACATCAAATTTTCTTCCAGCTATTTGTGTATTTCCCTAATATAGACAGAATATTTCTTCTATACTGAATTCATTAAACTCTTAAATCTTTTTTATAACACTACTTTTTTGTGAATTGAAACAAAACATTTGTGAGGCAAATTAAAATGTTTAGGGTAATCAGAGTGTTGAAATTAAAAATTTCGTATTATGTCAGGAATCTTACAAGAAAAATAAGTCTCACATATTTTGCACTTCCATTTTGAATAAATATATGAAAACCTTTAAATCAGAATTACTGCAATTTGTTATCTTGCTTGCACATTAATTGTATTTTTTGTGAATTATTTTTCATGTTATGTTTTTAAGTTTTCATTTTAGAAGATTATATTTAAATTTGAGATATTTGATGATTATTGTTTTTTCTATTATTAAATAATTTCTTTAATTAAGCATTGGCAATACTTTCCTTGCAGTATAGTGTTTCTTCCTTTCTTGAATTATTTATTCATTAATAAATGGTTATAGATTAGATATAAAATCTTTATTTTATATCTAAGAATACGCTGTAAATGCAATTCTTTCTAAAAAATATTCACAATTATGTCGAAAAAATTTAGGTAGCATTTTTTCTTTAACTTTGAAATTTCTATTAATATATTTAAAAATATTCCGAACTTAATATATCATCTTTAAAAAATTAATTATTTTAATTTATAAATAATATTAATGAAATTTATATTTCAGACTCGTCATTTGTTTCTTGGCTAGAGGGTAAGTTTCTGTTGTTATTTATAAACGGCATCAATCTTTCTATAAATGTGTTATTTTTTTTACTAGAGACACGCAGTTCTTTACGAAATGGGGTTTCTGTAATCTTTTTAAAATATATTCAAAAGTGGAGCAAAAAATTAACTATTTGGCCAAATTCCGTAATTTAAATATATATAAATTTCTAAAATAAGTTATTTATAAATAATAATCTAGTTTTTATGAAAAACATTATTAAATGGTATCAAAACTTGACATTTTAATGAACAGAGATATAAACAAAGTCAAATTTAAAATTTCGATAAAATTCGTATTATTTATTTATTATAAAATCAGAAATTAAAACTGAAATAAGAACAGAATTTCATTAAATTATATGCAGAAATTAAAATGCTGAACCTATTCCATTTGCAGGTATCGGTCCTAGAAGACCAAGGGCAAAGTAATCAAAATCACAAAATAAGAATCTTGTTTGAAAATGATAAGATAAGACGAGTGCTTCTTCTTATGACTTTTAATACGAATTAGATTAACGTTAAATATGTAACAGAGTTTACATTATTAAAAAAAACTCAAGGAAAACAAATACAATATAAATCATTTAGTTTGAATATTTTTCTATATATTTTGAAACAACAATCAGCTTTAATCAAAGAAATTATCTATGAACATTTGGTAATTTCGGTAAAAATTGGATTACATATTATGCTTCGAAATATATTTGAAAAATTAATAATAAAACAATAATATAATGTCATTAAATTGTGGCTGGAAACCGCATTGATTACTTATTAATAAAAAAAGAAATGAAAATATAAAAATAAGAATAAAATAGTTTCATTTACCTATATGTATAGGTAATATCTTATTGCAGTTATTAATATCTTAAACATATTTTCATTTCAAGTGGTGATTCTAGAAGGTCAGAGAGAAAGCAATCTTGAACAGAAAATTAGTATCTTTTTTCACAAATGATGATATAAAAAGAATATTCCATAAAAACTTTTATTTGAATTTTGGTTCGGGTGCATATATAATATAGAATTTAACTGTCATAAAAATTGATTGAAAATAAATAAAATGTTAAACAATTGATTCGAATATTTTTTTTTAATTTTTAAGACATGCTGAAAAATTTAAACGAAACAACTATATAAGAATAATTAATTTTGGAATTTCTTAAAAAATCGGATATGTTACTATAGTTCGAGACAAAAATATAAAAAGAAAAAACATAAGAAGAAGACAATAATTTCATAAAATATCATCCCTAATTAATATAACGATATATTCTTATTGCAGGTAGAGATTCTGGAAAAAAAGGAGGTAAGAAATAATAATCACAATATTAAAATTTTTTGAATAAAACTCGAAGCTTTTATATTTCTAATTCTTTCGTTATTGGAATCTACGGAACGAAAATATATTTTAGAACATATTTTTCATAAGCATTACAGAAAGCAGAAGTAATGCAAATAATTTTGTATCTATATTTTAATGTTTCATACTAGATTGAATAATATATTATAAAATTTATAGAAGAATATTGTTTTTTGAATTTTTTAAGAACATAACTATATAGTAAAAAAGAAAGTATAATTAATCAAAAGAAAATAATTTCATTGAAAATTATGTGTAATTAATCATATTATAATTGCAGGGAATGATTCTGGTAGATAGAAAAGTAGTTAATAATAATGGCAAATGATATATTTAACTTAAATCTGAACGGAAATTTATATATGTTTTTAAAATTTTTTATTGGTAATCACTAAATGTTTAGAATATGTTTCTTATAAAAATCAATAGAAAATGTACCAGAATGACACTTTCCGAAATTTTGATAAATTGAGATTCGCACCTTAAACATAAGTAGAAGAAATAAAAAATAAAAAAAATTAAAGAATAATTTAACTAAAAAGTACATGTAATCAACATTTTTAAATATATTGTTATTGCAATTGATAATTTTGGTGAATCAGAAGGTATGTTAACATTTATCGTAATAAAAAATTTTAAAACCAACTTTTTTAAAATGAAAAGGTGATTTTTTTAACTATCACTTAATTGAATTTACAGATTATTAGTATACTTTAGAATATATTTCCCCTTAAAATGACAGAAAATAAATAAAATATTAATCTTTTTGGTTTGACCATTTTCAAATGATTGAAAAATATTTCAAATATGTTATAAATCAATTATAATGATGCGAAACGTTTCATATATTTTAAGAAAAAAAACACTAAAAAAATTTTAAAAAATAACAAGAAGGAAAAACAATTTCATGATTTTATGCATAACTTAACATATTATTATTGCAGGTGATGATTCTGGAGGATCAGGTGGTGAGTATTTTTAACCACGATAAAAATACTTTCAAGGATAAAGAAAAAATGAGACGAATATTCTTTTTTTATGTATTGATATAAAGGAATTACAAAAATGCATATATCCGAAAGTGTTTCTTATAACAATTTAGAGGAAAGTAATAATATCTAAATAATTTGGCATGAAATTTTATTAAGGTTTTTTAAACATATAGATAATATAGTGAGTTCCGAACGAATGAAACAATTTAAAATTGTGTAAAATACGAATTATATATTAAAAATAAAAAAGAAAATTATGAATTCATAATAAGAAAAAAAAATTACTAAAATCATGTGTCAGTAAGTCGATTTTTATTACAGGGGAGGATACTGAAGGATCAGGAGATAATAATCTTAATCACATAAGGTGTATCTTTAAAAAAATTTAAAAATGAAATAATTTTTCAATTGAAAGTTCTCGTCCTTTTATCGGATTTACTGAAAATAAATATATATAAGAAAATTTTTTTCTTATAAATATTTATATAAAATTAATATAAAAAAATTAGTATTTTGCGAAATTTTCTGAAAAGTTTTAAAACAGTTTGAGTAATTAATTTTAACAATTTTTAAATTGTGATTCTTTAAACTTTTCATAAAAAAAGAATTCTATCATGAATTAAATACTGGCAAATTAAAACCTAATAATAAGAAGTGAACAATTTCCTTTAGAAGTAAATTTTTTAATAAATTTTTAAATGTTGTTATTGCAGATAATGATTCAGGAGTGGGAGGTATGTCATTATAATTGGCGACAAAATATCTTACTTAAAAATGAAAAATGAGAAATAAATTTTCCTTTTTTTCCTTTCTTTTTATGGCTATCTTTCATTTTCTATTTTCTAATAAAATTATGTTTCAAGTAATGATAAAAATCCTTAATATAAATAGATTATTTTCTCTATATTGTATTCATTAATCACTTCTTTTAAATCTCAAATATTTTTTACAAACAGATTCAAAACTGCAGTGAAGCAAATTAAAATGCTGAGGGCAATTAAAATGGTGAAACTGAAAATTTAAAATTACGCAAGGAACCTAGAAAGAAAATAGTCCTCACATATTTTTCTCTTGCATTTCGAACTGTTATATATGAAAACTGTGAAACCAGAATTGCTGTAATTTGCTATCTTACTTATAAATTAACTCTCTCTTCAGTTTGCAGAAATTTTTCATGTCATGTTCATTTACTTTCATGAAGATCATATATAAAATCGTGAAATTTGATTAGGAAAATTTATTTTATTAATTATTTTTGATGAATTGATAGCAATATTTAATTAGCAGTATGGTATATCTTTAATTCTGGAATTTTTTTCTATCAAGTACTGATATATTTGGTATAAAATGTTTATTTTATGTCTGAAAATACGCTGCAAATGCATTTTTTTAAAAAAAAGTATATAAATATATATATATATATATTGCGAAGACTACGCAGCCTTTTTTCTGTAAATTTCATTCCAAATCTTACAAATCATCTGAATTTTCACAAAAATAAATCATTTGATTTTATAAATAATAAAAACTTCATTTTTCAGACATGCTAAATTTTCCATGGCTACAGGGTAAGTTTTTTTTTTTGTTAATTATAAACGGCTACAAACTTTCTATAAAATCGATATTTTTTTTAAATATAGATTCGCAACTTTTAACGATATTATTTTCTTCGATCTTTTTGTAAATATTCAGAAGTATAGCAAAATTCAGCTGCTCAGCGAAATTCAGGAATTCAAATATGTATGAATTTTAAAAATGAGGTATTTAGAAATAATAATGCATTTATGAAGAAAAAAAACATTCTTAAATGGTAACAAAACTTCAGATTACAATGTAATGGTCCACATGGCCAGACAAATTACATGAGAGACTGAAAGGTGTCTATAAAAAATACGTTCCACGATTTTTTTATATAATCTAGGTAAAAAGTATTATGAAATCCCAGGGAGTGGATATGATTCCCTTTTTTTTCTCATCATTTCATTCGGATAATTTTGGTGTGAATATTTTTTTAAATACTTAAAAAGGATTGCACATTTTAATTAAAAAAATATGAATTACGAGAAATTTTGATATTTTGATAGAAATTGTATCATTTATTTAGTATTTAAATGAAAATTAAGCTAAGAAGAATGAATTTAAGTAAACTGTATTCTTAATTAATATGCAAAACTTATATTTTTTTCAGGCGGTGGTTTTCGAAGACCAAGAGGTAAGTAATAGTAGTCACGACACAAATATATTGTTTGAAAACATTAAGATAATATAAATCTTACTAAATCTTTTTATTCAAATTTTTGTTGTGGCAAATATATAATAGTATTTACTTCACATAAAAACTGATTGAAATTAAATAATATCTGCATAGTTTCGTTTAATTATTTTTCCTAAAAGTTCAAAAACATGCTGAAAGCTTTCATCAAAGAAATTGTGCTTGAATATTTGGTAATTTCCATAAAATTGGCAGACTTCTTTTACTTAAAAATAGAATAAATATCTTAATAATAAGAATACAGTAATTTCATTAAACGATATTTGGAAACACTACTGGACGCTTACTTAGTATTAAAAATGAAATTAAAACTGAAAAATAAGAAATATATAGTTTTATTTAACTGTATGCAGAATTAACATGGAAATTTATTCTTATTGCAGGTGGTGGTTTTAGAAGACCAGGAAGTAAGTAATCAAGATCAGAAAATAAATATCTTTTTTGAAAATGAAGAGATAAAAAGAAAATCCATTATTTTTTTAATTAAATTTAAATGAAATTTAAATAATTTGGTTCGAATAATTTCTAAATGTTTCAAGAAATGCTGAAACCTTTTATCTAAGGAATTGTATATGAATAATAAATTTTGAAATTTCGTTAAAAAACTGATTTCTAATTCTTTATTACTTCGGGACAAAGATAAAAAATATTTATAATGAGAAGAAAATATTTTATTTAAACGATGTCCGAAATTATTACATCGAAATATGTTTTTATTGCAGGAGGTGGGTTTGATGGATCAGGAGGTGGTTTTGATGGATCAGGAGGTAAGGAATCATAATCTGAAAAATCAATTTATTTTGAAAATGAGACGAAGGTTCTCTATTTCTTTATTAGAATATACAGAACGGAATATATAATAGAAAATGTTTCTCATCAAAACTTACAGAAATGAATGAAATATAAATAATTTTGTATCTAATTTTTTATTGTTTCTTATTAGATTGTGTAATGTGCTTTAAAATTATAGTAGAAAAGTTCTTCAAAACTTTTGTGAAAATAGAATTATGTATAAAAAATTATTATTCAGAAGAAATTTTCTTTAAAATTTATGAGAAATTAAACCAGTTATTATTGCAGGTGTTGAGTCTGGAGGATCAAAAAGTAATTAATAATAAGAATAATAAATATATTTTACTTAAACCTGAAAGAATATTTTCATATGCTTTCCTTGTTTTTTTTCCGAATTACTAAAAGAATTACATATTATAAAGTTGTTTTTCTCATAAAATTGAATGGAAAATTAATATATGCTTATCATTTAGTGTGAATATTTTTAAATGTTTTAAAATAGTTTAAAAAAATATAATCTAAGGAATTATACCAGAATATCAGTTTTAGAAATTTTGATATGTTCCAAGCATAAGAAAGAAAAATAAAAAATAAAAAAAGGAAGAAAAAAGAATAATTTAATTAAGAATTACATGAAATTAATATATTTGAATATATTGTTATTGCAAGTCTTAATTCTTGAGTGTAAGATATATGTTATCATTTTCACAAATTAAAAAGTTTGATACAAAATGAAAATATGAAAATTCCTTCGTTTTTAAAGTCATCGTTTATTTGAATTTGCAGATTACTACTATAAATTAGAATAACTTTTTCAAACGAATGACAGAAAATTAATAATATATTAATCTTTTTGGTGTGAATATTTTCAGATGATTAAGAAATATTGAAAAATATGATATAAGGATATATTGGATAAAAATCTTCCCTGTTTTTAAGAAAAAAATAGTAAAGAAAATTTTAAAATAATTAGAGGAAAAAAATCATTTCATTAACCTTATATATAATTAAACAAATTATTATTGATGGGGGGATTCAGGAGTATCATGTGGTAAGAACTTTATCCACAATAGAAATACTTTCCTTCAAACTGAAAAAAACGAGACAAATGTTCTTTTATGTAATGATTTTTATTAAGGTTTATTAAATATATTTATATTAGAATATATTTTTCATAACAACTTAAAGAAAATTAATCAAATATAAATAATTTGGCATGAAATTTTATTCAGGTTTTTTATACAGACTGAAAATATAATGAATTCCTGAAAAATTAAATCTTTTTCAAATATTATGAAATCTTAAATATATATTTAAAATAAGAAACGAAACTTATTAATTAGTAATAAGGAAAAAAATATTTATTAAAATCAATTAAAATTAAGTCAATTTTTATGAGGATTTTTTATTTTTATTTTTTAAGGAGATGATTCCGGAGGATCAGAAGGTAAGTTATCTTAATCATATAATATATGTCTTATTAAATATTTTTTAAAAACTGAAATGATTTTTCTTGTGTAACTTGTTTTCCTTTATTCGGATTTACTGAAATTAAATATATATTTGAGTGTTTTTCTCATAAATATTTATATAAAAGGAATATAAAAAAATAATACATATTTTGTAGAATTTCCTAAAAGGTTTCAAAATAGTTTGAATAATATATTCTAACTATTTATTTTAAATTGAGATTTTTCTATTTTTTCATAAAAAGAGAATTATATGCTAAATTAAAGAATGGCAAATTTAAAACTAATCATAAGAAAAACAATTGCCTTTCGAAGTCGGTTTAATTAATATATTTAAAAATGTTGCTATTGCAGACGATAATTCAGGAGGATTAGGAGGTAAGTTATTATAATTGAAGCAAGAATATCTTACTTAAAAAATGAAATAAAAAAAATATTTTCTTTCTTTTTTTTTCTTCTTTTTCATGGCTTTTTTCGTTTTCTATTTTCTAAGTAAATTCTATTTCAGCTGAATATAGAATTCCCTAATATAAATAGAATATTTTCTCTATGTTGTATTCATAAAATACTTCTTTCATAAATCAACTATTCTTTTACACAGGGAATCCTAGCTGTGTTGAGATAAATTAAAATACTGTGGACAATCAAAATATTGAAACTAAAAAATTCGAATTACGTATGGAATCATGGAAGAAAATAGCTCTCACATACTTTGCTCTTGCATTTCAAACTGTTATATATGAAAACCAGGAAACCAGAATTGCTGTTGTTTTTTATCGTGCTTATATATTAACTGTAATTGGAGACATGAGTTTCCTCACGCAATCAGAAACATAGAGTCAAAAAGACACCATTATTTTTTCATTTTTTTCTTTTGTAAACAGCATTGAAATTTATTCTGAAAAAAAAATACATTCTTTAAATTATGTAGTTACCAAAAATAGTAAAAATATAAATATTAAAATTTGTAAATGTTATAATATTAATTATTGAAAAGAGGTTATAAGTAAAACCCAAACAATCTTTTCAGAAGCATTTACTTCGTTTAGATATTACGGAATCACCCTAATGTTAATAACTATTAAAAAACTGTTTCTGTAGGATCAAAAAGTAATTAATAATAATGATAAAAGGTACATGTTACTTCAAACCTGAAAGGATATTTTTATATGTGTTTTTTCTAGTCTTTTTAATTTGGAATTACTAAAAGGAATTATATACCATACAGTGTTTCCAATAAAATTGAATAGGAAATTAATATATGCATATTATTTAATGTGAATATTTTTAATTTTTTTAAAAACATTTTGAAAAAAAACCTAATAAATATTCCAAAATTTTTATAAAATGGGAATTACATCATAAACAGAAGAAAGAGAGAAAAATAATATTAAAAAGAAAAGAATAATTTAATTAATAAGTATATGTAATTTAAATTTTAAATATATTGTTATTGCATGTGATAATTCAGGGGGATCAAAAGAAATACTTTCACACACATAAAAAATCATTTAAAAATGAAAAGTATAAAAAAGTTCTTTACATTTTTTTATTTGATTTGATTTTACAGATTGGAAATGCATATTATAATGTATTTTCTATAAAAAAAATTACATAAAATTAATAAATTTTTTATCTTTTCCATGTTAATATTTTCAGACATTTTTAAAATATAATAAAAGATATGTAAAGAATTATATTAGAATAAAATGCTTCATATTTTTAAGAATTAAAATTTATAAAGGAAATTAAAATCCAATTGAAATAAAAATAATTTAATTAAATGCAATGTATTATTATTGCAGGTGATAATTCTGGAGGATCAGGAGGTATGAAATTTTAACCTCAAAATAAATATCTTCCTTAAAAATGAAAAAAAATGAGGCGAATATTCTTCTTTCATATTTTGATTCTTATTAGGATTTTAATACATATACAAGTTTTTCTCATAACAATTTAGAGAAAATGAATAAAATATAAATCGTTTGGCATGAGACTTTTTTGAGTATTTTTTTAAATAAATTAATAATATAATAAGTTCCAGAAGAATGCAATTTTTTCAAAATCAAAATTATATACTAAAAATTAAAAGAAAAATACGAAAAATTTTAGCTGATAATTAGGAAAAATCTTATTAAAATCATATGTAATTTAATCGCTTTTATTGCTGAAGATGATTTTGGAGGATGAAGGAGTAAGTAATCTTAATCAAAATAGACATGCCTTATTAAAATTGAAAAAAAAATGCAATGATTATACATTTGCGACTTCTTGTCTTTTATTCGAAAGGAAATATATATTATAGTGTTTCTCATAAAAACTTATATAGAATAAATATGATGCAATTCGTTTGGTGTGAATTCTTTAAAAACATTTTAACATTGTTCAAATAGTATACTCTAAATATTTATACCTAAAGAGATTTTCAAAATATTCCTGAAAAGGGATTTATATATTAAATATATGAAACGGAAATTAAAAATTTATAATAAGGAAAAATAATTTCATTTATAAGTATGTTTAATATATTTAAAAATATTGTTATTATAGATGATAGTTCAGGTGGATTAGATGGTAAGTTATTATTATTGAAACAAAATTTTCCTACTTAAAAAAAATGAGACAAATATTTTTCATTTTTATGCCCTTTCTACCTTTTTCTATTTTCTCATCAACATTTCTTCCAGCTATTTCTGTAATTCCCTAGTATAGATAGAATATGTTCTCTATACTGCATTCGTTAATTTCCTTTCAGCTGATTATATAATTTCCTAATATGTATAGAATATTTTCTCTATATGACATTCATTAAAAATTATATCTTTTTAAAAAAACTAATACTTTTTTCGCACTGAATTAAAACTGTAGTGAGAGACATTAAAATGCTTAGAATAATAAAAATATTGAGATTATAAATTTCGGATTATGTCAAGTATCTTGCAAGAAAATAGTTCTCTCATATTTTTCACTAGCATTTTTAACTGTTATGTTTGGAAAGACTAAATCAGAATTGTGATGATTTGTTATATTACTTTTACACTGATTCAATTATTCGCAGAATTTTTTGAATGTTAAGTTCATTTCCTTTAAAAAAATCATACATAAATTCAGGATATTTGATGATGATTAATTTTACTATTAAACGATTTTTGACAAAGAATCGCTAATAGTTAATTTGCAGTATAATATTTCTTCCCTTCTTAAATCATTTATTAATTAACAAAAGCTGATAGATTTGACCTAAAATCTTTATTTTATATCTAAGAATTCGCTGTAAATTCAATTATTTAAAAAAATTTCACAATTTCGTCTAGAAAATTAGGCAAGATTTTTTTCTTGAAATTTATAATTTCTCTTAATATATTTTTAAATCATCCGTGCTTAATATATAATCTTTTAAAAAATTAATCACTTGAATATATTGTCTCAAAAAAGAAGATCTGTAAATAGTTAACATTCCTGAGAGGTAAAGCATGAGGTCCGTGGATCAAATCTCAGCAGCAAATGTTTATTTCCTCCTTGAAGGCACAGCAAAGCAGTGGTTTGTTAACCATGAGGATAGCTTAAATTCTTGGAAAGGATTTAAAACTGGACTTACTCAACTTTTCGGTGATCATCAGAAATATAAGAAGAAAGCTCAGGACTAATTAAAATACCTAGCTCATCTCGTGGGTGAGAGTACGCAGTCCTATATCCAAAGCATATTAAGACTTTACCAAAAGTTAAACCCCCTGATGCCAGAGAATTAAAAAGTGTCTCACCTGATGAAAGGAGTGTCTGAAGATATTTATCAAGCACTATTAGCCAGAGTGATTGACACGACAGCTGATTTTATAAAATGGTGCGAATACATCGAGAACATGAAGCAAAAGAGGGTCGGAAGACGAGATTTCGAAAGACTTCACAATGTGGTACCAATGGCCGCTATGAACGAAGAACCCGGCCTAGTATCTCTAATACACAGGATTGTGCAGGAAGAAGTCCCGCGGATAATTAGAGCAAAAGAGGAACCTTCGGATGTACATACACAATCATTGGGAGAGATAGTACAAGAGGAAGTTGAAAACGTTTGGCGTCTGTATCTGTAAGACCAAGGGAACGCCGCAACGCACTTGTCCACGTCGAACTTACAGTGCTATAGCGCAGAGTCTTTGGTCCATTCCATCGACGCAACCTACAAAATTAGACTTATGGGGAACGACTGACAACAGACCAGTTTGCTTCCATTGTGGGCGTTCAGGATATGTTGTTACTGCAGAGAAAGAAGAGCTATTTTCAATGACTATAGAGCCCGTCGACAGAATCTCACAGAATTCAAGGACTGTGGAGCCCGCCGATAGAATCCTTTCACGCAAGCAACGAAGAAAATTACCGACGTCAGTCCTCACCCAGTCCATCTTGATACCGATCTCCAACACGTCGCCCTATCACCGATTCAGTCCCTCTCCTAGTGGTAGGAACGAGGAAAACTGAACGAGGCGACCTTCCTAGGAGGTGAGGCCGCATACGATTAAAATTCTTCATCTGGCGCCAAAATGTCTGGAAACCACCTCGACGTAATGATAGATAACGAGTCGATACGTGTTCTTGGGAATTCTGGAGCATCTTTTTCAGTCATTTTAAATACGTTTCGCCAACATTTGAAGAAAGTTATGTTCTCTGATGATAAAAATGTCGTTAAGTCGTCAATAAAAGTTTTGTACGGCCAATGGGAAGGGGCATCCTACGAATTGCCATAATCAAATTAAAATTGCCTTTCGAATTTTTAGTTTTGCAGCATTGCAGTCATGACGTCATACTTGGATGGGACTTCCTAGAAGCCTTTCAAGCAATCATAAACTGTCGTAGGAGTGAGCTGTCACGAACGTTCAGTGCCGGACACTTAGAAGTTGTTTTCCATAAAAGATTGCACTCTGGCTCCATGGTCTTTAACTAGAGTATCAGTATCAGGATCACATATTGGTAAGGACTTGAACATACCTGTAGAAGGCAATAGAGATTTACTATTTACAAAGAATATTGCCGTGACTACCACAATCCTCTCTTACCATAATACTAGAAGATAAATCTGGGTCGCCAATGCACATCTTCCTAAAAGAATGTGCATCGGGTATGCTGAGTATCTAGATGAAAAGAATTTATGCCCAAAAACGGATGAACAAGATAGTCGCAATCCCTTGAAAAGGACATCTTAGCCTCTTATCGACTACTCGCTTACGGTAGCACCTGGGTTAAGTGATAAACAAAAAGACGAACTTGTGAAACTCCTGAAACAGTTTTCCGGAGTTTTTACCGAAAAAGACAAATCAAAAACTACGCAGACGAAAGTCAAACACCGAATAAATACTGGTGATCATGCCCCTATTAGTCTAAGAGTTGACCGAATATCACCAACTGAAAAGCGCATATTTCATGAAGAAGTGGAGAAACGGCTTGATCAAGGTATAATACGACCAATTGAAAGTCCATGATCATCTCTTGTAGTTCTTTTGAAGAGACAGGACGGCAAATGGCGTTTTTGAGTAGATTATTGTCGATTGAACAAGGTTATTAAGAAAAATGTTTATACTTTACCTCGGATTGACGATACACTTGATTGTAAACGGGGCAAAGTTCTTTTCTTCCATGGACATATACTCTGGTTACTGACAGATAGAAGTAAACGAAGCAGATAGAGAAAATACGGCTTTCGCAACTCCAGAAGGTTTGTATGAATTTAAAGTCATGCCGTTTGGGCTGAGCAATGCGCCTGCGACATTTGAGAGAATGATGGGTAATCTTCTGCGCCAACTAAAGTAGACAATATAGTTTTGTTATCTCTACGATATCATTGTGTTTTCAGGGATATTTGAAGATTACCTTAATCGGTTAAAGGCTATTTTGAAGTGTATTCAAGAAGCAGTTCATATACTCAATCAAATGAAGTGTATTTTCGGTGCTCGAGAAATTACAGTACTAGGCCATCTTGTATCCGGAGAAGGAGACCTACCGGATCCGGAAACAGTGAGAGCATTGAGCAATTTTTCAGTTTTCGCAAAACGTTTGTGACGTAAGAAGCTTTCTGGGTCTCTTCTCATACTTCTGAAGATTTTTTTAAAGAATTTTGCAATCGGGCTGAACCATTGTAACTTATGTTACAAGGTAGAGCGAAATTTAAGTGGGATTCTCAAGAAAAGGAAGCGTTTAACGATCTGAAGAGAGCACTTACTTCTGATCCAGTATTAGGAATCTATGATGAAAATGTTTCTATGGAAATCCATACGGATGCTAGCGGTTACGGTATGGGAGCAGTTTTGGTTCAGATACAAGATGAAGTCGAAAAAGTCATAGCACATGGGTTCAGAACCTTGACGAAAGCAGAAAAATTACTCTACCACTGAAAGAGAATGTATTGCCGTAATATAGGCTATCAACAAATTTCGGCCATATCTTTTTGGGAGGCACTTCACTGTTATTACAGATCATCATTTACTCTGCTGGCTCATGAGTCTCAAGGATCCTTTCAGACGACTCGATAGGTGGGCACTTCGACTTTAAGAACATGACTTTTCAATTATGTACAAAACCGGCAGGAAACATAAGGACGCTGACACACTATCTAGACATCCAGCTGAAGAAGAAACTTCTATGTCAGAGGAATTTATTTCTGTAGCTACTGATATGAATTTAGCCATCAAACGGAAAAAAAGATCCAGATCTCACAAAAATAATTCTTTCTCAGACCACTCCATCTACTGTCAACAAAGAATTTGAAATAATTGATGAAATTTTATGCAAAAAGAATTTTGATCCGGCAGGAAAAAAATGGTTACCAGTCATTCCCAAACACCTACGTATGGACATTTTGAGACATTTTCATGACGCTTCTATAGCCGGACATCTTGGTTTCGCAAAAACGTATGACAGAATCCGAGAAAGATTGCATTGACCGAGGATGTACCGTAACATCGTTCGATATATAAAACAATATATATATGCCGTGTTCGATATATATGCCGTGAGTGTCAACGAAGAAAATCTATTCCTCAACGACCTCCAGGATGGTTGCTTTCCATCCGACCAGCTATGGCACCCTCTCATCGCATTAGAATCGATCTTCTTGGACGATTTCCGAAATCTACCAGTGGAAACAAATAGATTGTCGTCTGTACAGATTATCTGACTCATTTTGCAGTGACAAAGCAGTCGCCAACAGCTGAAGTCCCTCAAGTAGCTAATTTCTTGCTTGAAGAAGTTCTATTGAGACATGGAGCTCCTCGGGAAATTATCACTGATCATGGGCAGTCTTCCAGTCGAAACTAGTTTCATCCCTCATCGAACTGTGTTACATCAACCATCGCAAGACGACAGCATATCACCCAGAGACAAATGTATTGAAGGAGCGCTTTAATAAAACTTTAGCTAATATGTTATCCAAGTATGTTGATACAAAACATAAAAATTGGAATGAAATCTTACCATTTGTATCGTTTGCGTATATAACTGCCAAGCAAGAAACCACTGGTTTCACAGCTTTCTATTTAATGCATGGACGAGAAGCAGAGACAACGCTAGACACAACGTTACCATTCTGTCCTGATGACGTGGATGACAGTTATATTTCAAGGATGATTTTTAGAGCCGAAGAATCAAGACAATTGGCCAGACTGTGGACTCTGGAATCTCAAGACAAAGATCGCCGACTTTATGACTCTAAACATCGAATGGTATTCTATGCCCATGGAGATCTCGTGAGGATTTATATCCCTGTCCGAAAAGTCGGTCTCTCCGAAAAATGTTTGAGGAAGTATTTTGGTCCGTTTCAAGTGCTTCTTATCAGATGTGATTTATGAAATTCAATACTTTGATCCCTCCTCTCAAAGAAAAAAGCAAAAAGATATAGTGCATGTTTTGCGAATGAAGCCCTATTATGATCCAGACGAGCAAACTCTAAATGAGGGTGAACAAAAACAAGAAGATGCTATTGGTGAGAAAGAAAACATACACACTATACCCATAACTCGTGCAAGAATAAAAGCCCTTGATTTTTTCAGCGAGTCGCTGTTCATTTAAGAGGGGAGTAGTGTCGCAAAAAGGATGATCGGTAAATAGTTAGTGTGGCTGAGTGGTAAAGCACTAGCTTGCGAGGTCGGTGGTTCAAATCTCAGCCACGCGAGATTACATTTAAGGTTGGACTTTAATTTAAATTTATTATTATTCATTGGTTAATGTAATAGAAGCTTCTAGAACTTTCTATTAACTTTTATATAATTCCAGATTATTCTGTGAAGAGATAAAAATTTCGTGTTACACAAGCCGTAGGATCAATTTTCTTAACCTGCTTGTTAGGAGTAGCTTAAAGTGAATAAACCTGATATTGTGTTAGTTTGTGACGTTATTTTTTGCATCTTCGTGACATTATGAATAATAATAAAGAAATTCATTTTTCAGACTTATCAAACCTTCCATGGCTACAGGGTAAGTTTTATTCCCTAATTATAAACGTCAAAAAATTTCTAAAAAGGCAATATTTTTTTAATAGGGATTCGCAGTTTCTCGTTTCTGCGGTCTATTCGTAAATATTCGGAAATAAAGCAAAATTCAACTAGTCAGTGAAATTCAGGTATTCAAATATATATAAATTTCAAAAATGAGTCATTTATAAATAATTATTCACTTTTGAGGAAAAATATTCTTAAATGGCAACCCTGCTTCAGATTACAACATAGTGATACAGAATAAAGTTGATAAAGTGGATGATAAAGTTAAGAATGATAAAGTTGTTTACAAATAGTTTAAAATATTTGTTATATTATCAAAGTAAAAAAGATTATGAGAAACGAGAGAGTGGAAATAATTCTCCTTTTTTCTCATCATTTGACCCAGATCGTTTCGCTGCGAATACTTTTATAAATGATTCGAACTGATTGAAAATTTTAATCAAGATTTAATAATAACGAGAAATTTCAAAATTTGGATAAAAATAACATTGTTTCTTTAATATGAAAATTGAAATTAAAACTTAAAAATAAGCAGAGTTTTATGAGATTGTATGCAGCAATTGATATGCACACTGTAATCTTCTTGAAGCTGATGGTTCGAAAAGACCGAGAGGTACGTAATCATAACTAGAAAATAATAATGTCCCTTGAAAGTTATAAAATAAAATGAATCTTAGTTTTAAAATTTTTTTAATTCAAATTAAATAATGTTAAATATGTAATAAAATTTACTTAACATATAAAGAGCGTAAAACTAAATAAAATATAAATCATTTCTTCTAATATTTCTCTAAATGTTTTAAAATATATTGAAAATTTAAATCAAATTAATCGTGCATGAATATTTTGTAATTTCAATAAAACTTTGATTGCTTATTATACTTAAAAAAAGTACTAAATGCTTTTAAGAAGAATAAATAATTTCATTAAACGATATCTAGAAGCCGGATTGGTTGTTTATCTATACTTATATAAAGCTCAATGTGTGTGTGTGTTGGCGCTCTACAGGCCAGACCGTTTGACCTACAGCTACCAAATTTGGTATATGTATAACTTGGAGGTGGGGAATGTGCACCTGGAGTCCCTTTTTTGAATTTTTAATTAGAATTTTAATTATTTATTAAAAACTAACTTTTCACCCAAAAAATGTCTTAATTTTCCCCACTGCCAAATCAGTAAGGCTTCAGTTTTTCTTCTCACGCTAATGAGACTAGGCTTAAGATTTTTCGGCCGATTATTTCAAACGATTCTGTTTATTTTCTTAATGTTTGATGCCTTTAAAATTAAACATTGTTAATTAATCGATCTTTCAGATTCATTCTGAAGCATTTTTGAATTAAAATAAAACATAATAAAGGAAATAAAAAATTTCAAATATGCATAGCGTTACCCCAACTGGCGTAGAAAAATTCACGCATTTGCGTTACCGTAACGGTCGTTGAAAATTCACGCATGCGCATTGTGTTCTGATTGTTTACAACTATTATCAACGGATGCGGAGTTGATTTAAATTATTTTTAAGTTAGTTGCATGCTTTGTAATTAAATTGTACTTATGTTAGTTATATATTTTTTGTATATGCTTATAGTTTTAAGTACATCGTTTTTAAGTATTTTTTTTACCTGTTTTCAACCGATTATTTTAAACGATTCATTTTATTTTCTTAGTGTTTGATGCATTTAAAATCAAACATTGTTAATAATCGAACTGGTCATGATGAATCTGAGAAAATGTTGTTGACAAATTCTTGAAATATTACATAAATTAAGAAAGATATTATTAGTGCCCAGAAGGTTTAAATGCTCAGGGATTCTGTTTTCAGTAATCATATTACAAAAAAATACTTTGTTTCAGTAAATATTATTATATTAATTGCAGATTAATCCTTTCCACTTTAATTTAAAGTATAAATTCTACGGGAGCTATCAGAAAATTAGAGAGATACATATTACGTTGACTGAAGGCCTTTATAATATTATGAGTGAATTATATGACTATCAAAATTTGAACCTTTAAAATATTTTAATGAAGAAGCTATTAAAGTAGGAATTGCATCAAATATTTAATTATTAAAACTTTAACTAGCATTAAGATTGGCGAACCGGGTGGTCACCGAAGGCGGCTAGTTTAACATAAAAATAGAATTAAAACAAAAATAAGAAAAAATAGTTCACTAAACTGTTTGCATAGTTAATATGCGAGACGTATTCTTATTACAGGTGGTGGTTCTAGAAGACCAGGAGGTAAGCAATCATAACAGCAAAGCAAATATCTTGTTGGAAAATGATAAGATAAAACGAATCTCTTTTTTTTAATTTTATTTAAATTTAGGCAATGATAAATACATCATAGCATTTATTTCTCTTAAAATCTGATTGAAAATAAATAATATATAAATCATATGATTTGAATGTTTTTCTGAATGTCTTAAAACATATTGAAAATTTTAATCGAAGTAATTGTACGTAAAATTTCAAAATTTAGTAATATTTTAAAATTTCAATAAAAATGTTGTAATAAGAAAAGAAAATAATTTCATTAAGTGGTATCAGTAATTAATATGTCAATATGCATTGTAATTGATTTTGTTGAAATTTCAAGTTTGTAAGGAAATAAGAATGCAGATTGAAATTGTTTGAAAATGAGACGAATCTTCTTTATTTATAATATTCGTTCTGGAATTAGAGATAAAATTCCATTTTCGTTGGAATTCTCAGAGGAAATGTCTGATCAAAACTTCCAGAAAATGAATAAAATATAAATAATTTCGTATGAAATTTTTAAATATTTTATGTTACATTGAATAATATAATATAAAGAATTACAGAAGAATCCTTTTTTCGAATTGTTTATAAAAACTGAATTAAATATTAAAAATTATTAAAAATAATTTCATTGAATGTTATGTATAATTAAATCTTTCTTTATTGTGGGGGACGTTTCGGGTGGATCAGGAGGTATAAAATTCTAACCTCAAAACAAATATCTTATTATTTTATTTCAAAAAAAGGAAAACGATTATACCTTTGTGAATTTTTATCTTCTATTTAGACAGTGAAAGGAATCATATATTAGAAAGTTTTCACAAAATATTAATAGAAAATATATAAAAGGCTTATCATTATTGAGATTATTTTTAAATGTTTAAAATACTTTTAATAATATAATATAATAAATTATATTATAATGAGAGTTTTCGAAAATTTGATAAAATGGGAATTTTACCTCAAATACAAGACAATACTTTATCTTAATTTCAAAAAGCTAATAATAAGCAAATAATAATAATATAATTTTTATATTTAAAAATATTGTCGTTATAAGTGATAATTAAGTAGATCAGGAGATGCGTCATCATAAACACAAAATCTTGCTTGAAAAAGAATAGATGAAATAAGTCGATTTTTTAAAAGTATCTTTTATTCGAATTTACAAATTTTAAGTAAATATTACAATGTATTTCCTTTAAAAATTACAAAAATCAATAAAACATTAAACTGTAGGGTGTGAATATTTACAGATGTTTTAAAAATATCGAAAGTTATGATATGAGTAATTATACTAGTATAAAACTTTTCATATTTTTTTAGAAATAAAAGTAATAACAGAAATTAAAATCTGATGTTAAGAAAAAAAATAATTTCATTACTCTTTATGTGTTTTTAAATTATTATTGGAGGTGATGATTCTGGAGGATCAGGCGGTAAGTAATTTTAATTACAAAAGGAATATCGTCCTTCAAAATGAAAAAACCAATGAGACGAATATTCAAAATAAAAAGAATTAGATGAATAGTCTTCTTTCAATTTTGATTTGTATTAGGATTTACAATATGCATAGATACATAGATACACACACACACACACACACACAGACACACACACACATATATATATATATATATATTTGATACTAACTTCCTAAAAATGAATAAAATGTAAATGATATGGTTAAAAATTTTATGAATATTTTAAAACAGATTGAAAATATAAAAAAATACAAAAGGTGGAAATTTTTCAAACTTTTGATGAAATCTAAATTAAATATTATAAATAAAAAGTAAAATTATGAACTAATGTTAAATAAAAAAAATCAGTAAACATATTGTATGTAAGAAAATCTATTTTTTAAAGTAAGAAATGATTTTGGAAGAGCGGGAGGTGAGAAATTTTAATCACTAAACACATATGTTATTACAATTGAAAAAAATGAAACGATTATATTTTTGTGATTTCTGGTCTTTTATTCAAAAGAAAAACTATATAATAAAGTTCTTCCCACAGAAACTTATATAAAATAAATAAAATGTGTGTAAATAAATAAAATAAATAAATATTTGTGTGAATTTTCCTAAATTATTTTAAAATAGCTTAAATAATATATTCTAAGTAACTATACTAGAATTAGACTTTTGGAATAGTTCATAAAAAGAAATTTAAATATTAAATATTAAAAACAGAAATTAAAAAAAACAATTATAAGAATTTATGATTCATTTAGAAGTATATTTAATTGATATATTTAAAAATATTTCTCTTGCAGATGATGGTTCAGGAGTATTAGGAGGTAAGTTATCATTATCAAAAACATGAATATTTTACTTAAAAATGTAAAGATGATATGAATATTTTTATTTTCTTCTTAAATGTTTTAATTAACTTTCCTTTACTAATTATAGAATTTTCTAATTTAAATACAGTATTCCTTCTATATATCTTACATAAAACTCTTTCATTCATCATATAACACAATTAGTGTTACTTGCTTTTAAAAAATTTAGCAATTTTTGAAGTTTTAGAATAATTCTTTTGAAATCCAATTACAAACAACGTCACGTTAAATCATTTTCCAGTCAATATCTGATAGTCTTCAAATTCTTCGGTTTTTTTGGTAATTTTCAATATATGATGTTACAGATCATTCGAATTTATCATTTCATCTTTAAAAAAATAATTATCTTAATGTATAAATAATAATAATGAACTTAATATTTCAAACTTGTCAAGTCTTCTTCCATTGTTGGAGGGTAAGTTCTGTTCATATAAACGGAATTAATCCTTTTTTGAAAGTGATAATTTTTTATTGAAGATAGGCAGGTTTTCACAAAATGTATTTTCTGCAATCCAGTTCACAAATATTCAGTTACAAAAATTTTTTTAGAGCATTCATAAAAAATTTCACACCACTACCTTAATTTTTGAAAAAGCCTTGGCTTTCGAAAAATAGTGTATAAGAAAAAAAATCACAATATCGAGAACAATGAATTTAAAATTTTGATTAATCAATTTAATGGCATGATTTCCATTTAATTGGGTTTCACTTTAACAAAATGTTAATTAATTTATTCTTATTTGCTTCACATTTTTAAAAAATGCAAAATATATTTGAAACAAAATATTATTTGTTTTTAATAATTGTATATATATATATAAATGATGATTAATATTTTACAAATTTTATTCATAAAAATTAAAAAAAAGTACATATCTCAGAGCTATTAAATGCATGTTCCTGCTACAGACTTAAATTAACAATATTAATAAATAATAGAAACATCTTTATTTGCATTGTTTTAAAAGCTGTTTTAAAGATTGTCAAAAATTGTAAACAAATGAAAACTTTAAAAAATCTCTAATTGAAAGCGTTTATCCTTATAAGGAAAACCACGTGTATACGAAACTAAATTATTTATTTCATTTCATTTTAACTATCCGAGTTTGCGAGTGCAAGAAAAAAATTATTCATTTTTTATCTGGCTATTTCTTAGCAAGTGATCTGAAAAGTGGAAGTGGCATCATTATTTTCTCTCATGTCATGCAAGAAAACGTTTTTCAATAATTTATTTTAAAAAAATACAACTCTAAAATTTTACAGACACATTTAGAAAGATTCAATTTATCATATGAGCCAATAAGAATTTTTTCGATTTTCTAAAATGATTTTTAGATCATGTGTCGCTTTAAACTGTACATACTATTATTATATGAAAACAAATTCTTATTGCAGGTGGTAGTTTTGAAGGATCACGTGGTAAGTAATCATAATCCTAAATCAAATATCTTGTTGGAAAATAATGAGATGGGACGAATATTTTTTTTATGAATTTGTTTTTCGAATTTACATAATGGTAAATATATATTAGACTGTATTTTTCATAAACTCTTACAAAAAAAAGCCATTGAAATACTGGAGGAAAAATAATTCAATAAAAATTGATGTAAATACTTATTGTGCAAGGGGTGTTCACATGAAAAAGTGTGAAACGACACTGTGGGTATAAATGAAAACTTCATTCAAAGTATACACCATAGGCCTGAGCAAACTCCGTGTACATTGGAGTTAATGTGAACACCATCCTATTTTACATGTACTGTCACGTTAATTGGACAGCGCTCTTTATAAGAGCTTCCGCTGTCTCCTGCGCATTTGGGGGCCCATGCATGCTCCGTCTATGCCGGAGACTCCTATCGCATCCTTAGATGTCTCACTACGTTCTACAAAAAAATTTACAAAAAGAATCTAATTGCTGTAAAAAACATAAATAATTTGAAACGAAAGAAGTAATGAATTTATTACATAATGGACATAAAAAATTGTTGATAGAAACTGCGATTATAACCTTAACAAAGTTAAGAAATAAAATTTATAAGAAAAAAGAATTTGATTAAATTGTTTCTTCAATGAAAATAATGAAAGAATTCATTTTTACAGACAAACATCATAGAAGACGTAAGTAATAACTATTTCTATTATCTATGTATTTTTCTGTTATCTAGGTTGAAACACAATTCAGCTCAAGATTTTTAAAAAAATGTCATATACTTAATGTGTTCAAATTTAACAATCACTTTACCCTTTTTAGGCCAAGCAAAGAAATGTACTATATCAAGTTTTATATATCGAGATAATTGGCCAGGCATCGTTTGACGTACTTATTTAGTATTAAATTTTTCTTATTAAAATGTTCTTACTTTGTTTTTATATTAAAATAGCAAAGAATGATTCTATTTATTTAGTTCACTGATTACACGAAAAAAAATTTCATTTTTTTATACAGGCACTAATAAAACTTCGAATTTACTTGCTTGAAAAGTAAATTATCCATAAAAATAAATTAACTAATTACGTTAAGTATATGTTTTCATTATTTAGTTGATTTAAGGAAAAAAGATTCTTATTTTTTTAGGGTAAAAGTAAATTTTCTGATGTTATTTGAGTGAAAAATAAATTTTTATACAAATAACATATTTATCAAAGAATCAAACAGCGAAATAATTGTTTCTATGTCATCATTTTGTTACAGAAAATTTCGAAAAAAATGACTCATTTAATTTTGTAATTTTAACTTTGCGTTATCTACAGACCATCCCACATGTATATTTTACAAAAGTGTTTAATATTGTATATAATTGTGTTTAATGATGAATATTGTATACATATATAAAATTAACAATAGATTCTTTCCTTTTTTTATAACTGATAATCAAATTTTATACAAAAATGAGATGGCATGCAGCGTAAAAATGAAATGAAGGTAGAATTTTCGATCAAAATATTATAGATAAATTCTTTAGATAAATGAAAGAAGTTAAAAAATATTACATTTATGTGTTGTATTTTGAACATATTGTAGCTGGCTTCAAATCTGCGCTTTGCAATATTAGTATGCAACCATTCTTTTCCACTTGGTATGAACCTTTAATTTTAATCAAGATGGTTTTGTTTCCCTAACAGTCACAATACCTTTCGTAATCTAATGATGTAAGAAAGGCGATTTCACATTTAAATTGGTATTAATAAGATGAATTTTAAGACTATTCTATTTAAACGAACCTGGTTTTTTTGTACATAATTACTGCGAATCGATTTCACAAGGACGGAAAAATAAACAAATTATTTTTATTAAAATATCATTTTAAAAACTTATCTGCAATTTTTGAAACATACAATGTTTAGTATTTTAAAAATGAAAAATTAAAA
>JAPMOR010076487.1:0-22267 GCA_026543865.1 Argiope aurantia
GTCTGTATCAAACGTCGATCCTGTCTATCAATCTGTTGACCATCTACCGTCTGCAAATTTCATAGATGAAAACGCGATTACTGTAACTCGAGAAATAAATGAAAGAGCTATATAAATGACATTTGGTATGTGATCTTGTTACTTATTTTTCTGTGCAAATTTTAGATTAATCAGTAAGAAAGAAAGGTTTAACGTATTGTAAAGTACTGAAGGACTAGACACTTTGGTGAGATGGCGACAGAAACTAAATTTAGTTGGTGCCGAGTGGCAACATGGAGAAAGAAGCATGGAGCGGAATGAGGAGGTGTGCGTGAAAAAGGAACACCGGAAGGAATAGTTTATTAAAATTTAAAATGCTTCATGTTTAAAAGTTAGTCTTTGTAAAGTTGTGTATTGTATTGATCGTCCCTATGCGTCAAAAAAGAAATAAACCAATTCGGTTTAAAAATCGCCCTGTTTCTTTGGAATAATCCAACGCTACGATATTACCGCCTTTTGGTTGGCAGCTACGGGATGCGAAAAACAGAAGTGCCGGAGGCCACTAACAAAAAGATGATATAGGGGTAAGTACCTTTTCTATCTGAAGTGCCTGATTTAATTTCGAGCTCAGTTTTTGTATTAACACGTGTGTAATGTTTTAGAAATTCATACATTCACTATTTGTATTAGTAGCTGAAGTACGATTTTCAAAGGCACTCTCTTATCCCTACTATTTCGTTGACGTGTTTAAATAAAAAAAAGTCATAAAAATTTGTCAATGTTGAAAAAGAATATTTTTAAGTTGTATTTAAATATTATTACAACAAAGTCGAATCGTTAATAATACAACTGTTTAAGTTTTATTTAGTGTATTCTAAGTTAGAACTTGTTCCAGAAACGAAACAAAAAGTTTTTTAGTCGTATTAAGTGTTTGTATTGTCGAGGTAATAATTTTTCTCAAGCAGAGAGTGAATGAAAAATATAATTATATATTTAAGTGGAAATATATTTGATTTTGCTGATCGGAAGAAATATTCATAATTCTTCTTTTTTGTTGAAAGAAAAACAAATCGTCTGTTACGAAAGCTGACTCATTTTGTTCCGAAGTTTCTCAAGGTTAAATGTATAAATTATTTAGCAGATCGGATCGCATAATAATTTGCTTTTATGAGTTGCTTGGTAAAATTTATGTTTCGTCAATTGAGAATACTACTGGAATTATTTTTTTCTGAGTTTTGTTTTGGAATATTTTGTTTTCGAATAGAAGTTATTCTGAAGAAATATATATATATATAGTATATGTAATGGTTTTGTTTCCATGATATTCTTATAATTGAAAAGTGATATATTACATTGAAACATTTAGGAAACATTTAGAATAATTTTCTTTTGTTTTATACAAAAATAAGCAATAATTATTATTTGTTTCGAGTTAGGGGTGAAATTGAGAATTTGTTTGTTTTTTTATTTCTGAACACACACATATTGCTTGCACTTATTTTGAAGATTTATGTATACATTAAATTGAAAGTAAATGAAATTTATTTCTTTCGTAAATTTTTGAAGAGAAATTTATTGAGATAAACTTTAAGTGTATTTTATTGAATTTAGATTGAAAATCGTTTTGTTTTTATGCTTTGATTATTCTGGTGATGTAGTTAAGTAAATATTTTAATTACTTGAAACTTTTGGAATACGAAATTAGAATTAGAAAGATAGAATACGAAGAAATACTTTATAGAATACGAAGGTGCTATATATATGTATGCATTAGTTATAACTTAAGTATACGTTTTTTGCCTGTTGGTAGTGTAAAATCGATAACTACTTTTAGTTAAATCTATTACCGAAAAATAAGCTCCTTTTTACTCGTTTTATTTTTATTTTCTTTTTGAAAAGCATTCTTATCTTGTCTCTCTCGAAATCATGGCGTATTTGGCAAAAGCTAAGAAGTGAGATTTAATAGAGGTTTGCGAGGAATTAGGATTGGAAGTTGCTTCCTCTAGTAAAGTTCCGGACATGAAAAAATTAATTTTGTCTAGCGAGACATACAATGAAAACCTCATTCCGCTCCTTACTTCTTTCTCCACGTTGCCACTCGGCACCAACTAAATTAAGTTTCTGTCTCCATCTCACCAAAGTGTCTAGTCCTACGAGTTTTTCACGATACTACGAAGCATAAAACATTCAGGTGTGTGACAACATCAATCGCATATATGATAGTCAGATAGAAGGGAGGGAAGAGACTCACTCTTATGAACTTACCGTGATCTAAGTTTTCTCTCTTCCTAACCACGCGTAATATTCATATTACTACTACGATCGGATTAAGTCCTCTAGGTGACCTTGGGCAACATAGGATTTCAAGGCCCGGCTTTCTTTTCTTCTTGATGGGTCTGGTAAATGTTGAATATATCGGGTTTATATGCTCTACTATTAGTGTGGCGTGGAAGAGGAGGTGGTGACTCAGGTGTTGGGTCTCGTCGCCTGACCACGACTCAAAATTCCGAGGCACTCTTCAAAATAGTCTTTTAATTGCATCAGGATATCATGAACATATAATAAAACTAAACAAATTAAAAATTTCCCTTTTAAATGGATTTTTTAAATTATTAAATGAATTTGCTCCACATGATAATCAAACTCATGTTGCCGCATGATATTTGCAATCTGGAATTTCTTTTTCCCAGATTTCATTTTGGCTTATTTTTTCAAAGCAGTTATTGGCTCACATCTAAACAGTAAACAAAATGAATTGTTTTCTACGTATTTTTTTTAAATGTTAATAAAAAGAAATTGCAAGTTTTCAAATTGAAATAAGGCCACTATGCCAGCCGTTACCCATAAAATTATTTATCTTAATGTATTGCAAATATTTATATGAATTAGATCTTTATACATAAAATCAAATGTTTTAATAAACAAGGTGTCATTTTAAATAAGTTTGCTGACATAATTCACCCCCAGCATCAAGGTTATCTATCTAATTCGATGACAGCCATTAAAGTCATATGACACTGGAAACGAATTGGCGATATATTTCATATATTGCCGATTTTTCATCTGGCATTGAATAGAATTTGTTCTTTATAAACGTATGAGATATTAATGGTTCTAAAATTCTCGGAAAATTATCGTAACATTTTATAAAATGTTAGATTTCAAACTTAGCCAATTATAAAGCAGCAAAAAGTCTGACAATTTTGGCGCATGAAAATTAGAAATTTATTTCATTGAAATTTTCAACACTAATTTCGAAATTATGACAATCAATTTCTAACTTTAGCATATGAAAAGTGTCGCGTTGGCCTGGTGGTAAGGTCTCAGCTTTGGTGGCGGAGGGTCTTAAACTCGTGACCCGATTCCATGAGAGAAACGCCTGTTAGCAGGTCCTGTGCATTCCAAGCCTATCGGGACGGCGTGGTATAGAAGCTTGAAGAGGAGGATTCCAGCCTAGACGTCGCCCTTATTTTCTGACTAATGTTGAAAATTACGCGATCCATCCCAAAATAGCCCTAATATTGCTTCGTAACAGAATATTAATATAAAAAAACCAATTTGCGTACGAAAATATGAAATATATGAATTCAAGTATCTATCTCTAGATATTTACAAAAAAAAAAATCAGATTTTTTATATCGTTTGGTTCCCTACCTTTGTTGGCAAGTGGTATTATCAGAAATTTATGTTAATCTTTTTCACTTTTATTAATTTAAAATTTCTATAACATCAGATTTTCTTTGTTGTTGTTTCACCCGAAATTTGGCGTTTTTTAAATTATAAAATCTTTATTACATGAAGACAATACTGTAATAATACGACGTATCTTTGCATTTTCACTATCAGGAAAATGTGACAAAGAAATGTTCCATTTGTTCAGGTACAATGTAAAGAACTGTTTGTGGGAAGTTTGGAATCATTATTCAGAAGATTTTATTTAAATGAGGTTTTTTGTTATAATGTTTCTCGCTAAAAGATAGAGTTTTCCCTGTACTGTCAAAATAAAAAATACTTAGTTTCCAGTTTTGATACAAATGAGAATAAAAAAAAAAAAAAAAAAAAAAAAAAAAAAAGATTTGTCATTTTATTTTTTTAAAATATTAGAAATAAGAAACAGAAATTTAATAAGTAATGAAGTCAAATAAAATATTTCGTTTACATTTTCCGGTTTTTAATTAGACTTTTTTTATATAAATCGACCATTTTCGAAGAGCTATTTATGTATTTTGCAGTATCGTCGTATTTATGACAAAAAGTCATATGTCAAAATTGCTAAAACATTTTATTGATGTAAAATACTTGTGTGAGTTAACTATATTTATTCTTAAATTGCTGCATGTGATATGAGATTATTGTATATTATCATGATATACCGTATGTCGCCGGTGATTTCACTGGGGACATCAAATGTTCAAGTTAGCGATTTTTTGGCGTATAGCATTTTGTTATAAGGGTGCCGTTATCCACGGGATAGCCTGGTTGGTAGAACGTTGGTTTCGCGTCCCTTGGGTTGCGAGTTCGAACCCTGCCAGCCGAAGATTTCCCGAGTGCTTGGTGACTGACGTGGGTATAAATCTGTCGTGGTCCTCCATGTGGAGAGTAATACCACTGGGGATACAGAATCAGGGGTGATCGTTCTCTGATTTAGGTCTAAATTACGATCTGTGGATTTATGAATGAAATTCGAGAATGAAGTCCGCTCCGTAAGAAGGGTTGTGAAGTGTTTGTACGTATGTCGTACTCTTGGCCCTAGATGGCGCTACGATAAAAACAAGAGGCGCTCCCCCTTAGACTTAAATCGGCTGTCTTCGAACAGCGGGCTTGTTCGTGGCAAGTGCCGTAAGTAACAACAACATTAAACTAATAATACTTTAATATCGTTTTGGAATAGTCGTTCTTAAATTTTTAAGAAGCAGAAAGAATTGTAATCTTAAAATCAAATTCTAAATGAAAATTTTGATGAATTCCTAAGTTTCAGGCCTCCCAAAATTCGAAAGATTTAATTTTTGAATTATATGTATCTATACACATGATAACTCATAAGCGTCTTGAGCTAAGCAGATGAAATATGGTTTGTAGTCTCAGCAACAAAATATTCATATTGTTCTCAAATTTTAGCTCTGAAACTGCTTAAAAACACAATATATGTACACATTCACAATCAAAAGCACAATGTATATGAACACAATAACTCAAAAACGCTTTTAGCTAGATGAATGAAATTTGGTATGCAGTCGCAACACCACCATTTGTAAATTCCTCTCAAATTTGAAAAAATTAAATTTGGTATATAGTTCTAACACTTAAGTGTAGATGTATACCTAATTTTAAGTCAAATCTGTCAAACCGTTGATAGACTCTTGATCTGTTTGTTCGAGTATATGTAAAAGGCATAACTTAAAAACGTAACGACTAAGTAAATGAAATTTTGTATATATTCTTATTATCAAAATACTAGATCCGTATGAAAGTTTAGTTCAATCCATTGTAAAAGAAGCCACGGAATTTTTGGTCTTCTTTACTGCTATATAAATCATTAAATATACATGTCTGACTCTGTCATTATACACGAGTAACATCGGTTGGAATACACATATCTATTGATAAATTAATGCTTGATAATTTAAAAGTTAATTAATTAATCAATTCACTAATCACATTTCTGATTGGAAGAAGGAAACCTTCAATTAAGAATTTTAATATACAAGCACAGTTTTTAAATTAATTAAATTTAACGAAAATTTTTATAATAAGAAATATTTGAATATATAATATATAAAATAATATATATAAGAATAATTTTTAATGAGAAAATAAAATATCTAAAATTGTTTTTCATATAATTATAGAAATTTCAGCATTCAATTTCAGAAAATACGTATAATGAATGTATAAAATTTTATACTGTAGGATTTAAGATTCAAAAATTAAATAATTTCTTCTTTATTTTTGTAAATTAAAATAAAATAATCATAGCCTGATGCAATTTTTTTTAATTAAATGATCTTTGTTTTGATGAATTATTTTAATTAAATATCTATGCTGAAAATTAACTTTTTGTCATTTCCCGATATATTACCTATTCATTCATGCAAATGTAGAATTTATATATTTCTGTAAACGTGACAGAGATTTAAAAATAAATTGCGCTGAGTAAATTGATTAATTAATTGATTTAATTTTGTTTCTCGTTGCCTTTTTTTCTCTTTCTGAATTAGTTATTTTAATTTTGCATCACCAGCAAAGAAGGGATAGTATTAAAAGTAAAAATCATTACTGTTTAATGTTTATAATTACTATTTTTTATTTCCTGTTTAATGTTTATAATTACTATTTTTACTAATTTGTTTTAAATTTTCTATCTTTAATTATTCAATATTTATTAGAATTATTCAGTTTTAACTCCTGCATTGCTTCTTATAATCGGGTTCCAATTTCGATACTCTATTTTAATGAAGATCCGTCATGTATATGGACCTGGTGGAGGTTAAATTTGACAGAGGGGATCAGAAGTTCTGCTGGTGTTGTGTGGAAGTTTTGAAAGGGGGGGGGGAAGTTCAAATTCGTTGAAAATTCCTAGTTTCGTCACAAAATAGCCATTGTATTGCTTCAAAATAAGCCATTAATGCAACGGAACTAAACCTATTTCTATGAAAAATTATCTGAAGTAATCTTCAAATTTTCTGAAAGATAAGATTGATTAAAAAACAAAATAAAGTCAAAGAATCGCCTATTTAATTATAATTAAAAATCTTAACTCATGAATAATTTAATAAAAAATTAAATAATATAAAATAGTTATGTATTAATTAGAATTTTAATTCAACTTCCATTCTGATTGAAAATTCCTAGTTTTCTCACAAAATAGCCATTATATTGTTTCAAAATAAGTCGTTAATGCAACTGAACAAAACTTATTTCTATGCAAAAAATTTCTGAAGGAATCTTCAAATTTTCTGAAAGATAAGATTGATTAAAAAGATAAAATAAAGTCAAAGAATCTCCAATTTAATTATAATTAAAAATCTAACTCATGAATAATTTTATATAAAATTAAATAATATAAAAAAGTTATGTATTAATTAGAATTCTAATTCAGGTTCCATTCTGATTGAAAATTCCTAGTTTTCTCACAAGATAGCCATCATATTGTTTCAAATTAAGTCCTTAATGTAACTGAACTAAATTTAACTCTTTAAAAAATAATCGTAAGAATCTTCAAATTTTCTAGAAGATTGATTACAATAATAAACTAAAACTCGTTGAATCGTCAACTTAATTATAATTAACAATCTGACTTTTAAAATCACAAATAAATTTATAAAAATTATAAATAATATAAATATTACAGATTAAGTAGAATTCTGATTTCACAATGAATTCAATAAACGTAAGTTTCTGGAACGTGTGAGGATATGCAAAATTCCAATAAATAAATAAATAAAACGTACGTTTCTAGAAAAAGCATATCAGGTATTTCCAAGTGACGATTCTAGAAATATCACGAAATGGTCGATTGCGTCGCAATGCTTTCTCATTAAAAAGATATATTAAATTAAAAAAAAAGATAGGATTTGTTTTGAAAAATGCTATTAAACTCTTAACTGTTTTGCCCGAGTGTCATACGTGCATCGATTTATCGAATTTTGAAAGTTGCAAGCAAAAAATAAACCATTCATAACGATTATAATTCAATATTAAAATTACTTCGAATACATAGATAAGTCAAGTATTCAATGGATTTCCATTTGAATTAAAATAAGAAAATATTCCCAAAATAAAAGGTGTCATCTTATTAGATACTAAAGAAAATGAAACAGTTAAGGGGTTAATTCCTTTTAGATAGCTATATATATATATATAATATATATCATTTAATCATCATTTATAATTATTTTCTAATGTGAAAGTATACGAAATATTAGTCAAAAACTGTATTTTAAGATTTGGATGAATATTTTGTTTTTAACCTCTTTCAGTTAATAAAAAAGATTTTTTGAAATCATTTTTATCTAATTCAAAACTTGATAGAGCTGGTTGAATGAAAATTGTTAAATGGATTTTATGAAGAATTTGAAACATCTTTCAAATTTTGTACGAAATACGTGAACAAGAAGCCTACATGTCTTTCTAAGGTATGCAAAAAAAATCGAGCTAGATGGATGAAATTTAGTGCATGGTTTCATCTTTGGATTTGCAGATAATGATGATTTTTGAACAAAATATGTCAACCAGCACAGTGGAGAATTGAAACCTTTTTGCGGCTTATTTAAAGACCTTCCTTTATATTTTCTCGCTTACGTAATAAAGATAAAATATAGTAATCATCAAAAAAACTCGAACGCGAGGTTTTTGCGAATCCCCACATTTTAAATCTCTCCAAGTTCGAAAAAGATATTTTTGGAAAATGTCCGTCCGTCTGTCTGCGACAAAGATAACTTTTAAAGCGGTTTGAACTAGACCATAGAAATTCGATATACTATTTTTACACCAAATTTTCAGATTTCTATCAAATTTTGAGTTAAATCTGTTCAGAGGAAATCCGTCTGTCCGACTGTTCGAATATATGTTAACACGGTAATTACAAAACAATGAGAGCTAACTAGATAAAATTCTGTACACAGATTTAACATCTATAGTGTAGATATCTATTGAATGTTGAGCCAAATCCAACTCTGGTTGACTGTCTGTCGGTCTGTACTTTCAGGAACATGTAAATGCAGCAGTTCAAAAACGCAATGACTTTAATATGTCACATTTTTTATGGGATTTTGTGATTGCAAGAGCAGTTTTGTGTCAAATATTTTATTTCACACGAATTCGATTTTTGGATGCTATTAATGCATATAATGGATTAATCACTAAATAACTCGCTAAGGATGACGCGATAGATTAAGCAAAAATGCCAAATTTAAACCAAAAAAGTATTTTATAATTGTACGCCAATGCTATGCAGGGCGTTCTCTGGCATGGTAAGTTTATTAGAGAGTATGCGAGAAAGGTTTCGGGAGACGACACCCACTGGTGTTTTATTTTCTCGTATACAAAGTATAGAAAAAGTATAGTAATCGACAAAAAAATTTAAATCCGAGATTTTGACGCTCCTCCACGTTTAAGACCCTTTCGAATTACAGAAAAACACATTTTTGATCCTATATCTGTCAGTCTGTCCATCTATTTATCCATCTGTGACAAAGATAAAAACATTTTAAGCTAGACTGGTAGAATTTGGAACACGAATTTTACAGTAAATTTGTAGATGTCTCTCAAATTTTGAGCGAAATCCATTCAGAAGATGTCTGCTTGTTTGGATCTCGGAATATAAATTAACACAAATTAATTCGACAAATTTTTCAGGTCGAATTTTGTATATTTTGTGTACGAGAAAGTAAAAATAGAAGCATACACAATTTTTCCAGCAAATGATTTAATTTAAAATAATTTAATAAGCCCTCGAAAATGCTGTTTTATAATTGCATTTGCATAAAAAACAATTTAATCAGTTGAAATCTGTGAAAGAAGAGATTCTGTTATCAAACGATAAAATATCATTTTATTCCTTAAGTTTTTATTCGCATTTCTAGGGAATCCTATTTTTTCGCTCTGTTGAATATTCTATTAATATAATGTTAAACTGTCGTTCAATAAGTGGAATTTATCTTGACTAATCCGATTTCAAAGCTAAAAAAGATAATAAAATATTATCGAAATAAATTTGTGTATCTGAATTGTTTCACGATTGCGAATTGTTTATTTTTATTTTGTTAGTCCCTTATGCATTCTGTGATTACAGGTGAATAATCTTTTAATGATTTGTATTAATACGAGGAATTTATTTCTATTCAATATAATAAATTAATTGCGGTACAATATTTCTCATTTAAAAAAAAATTTTACACTATTTTGCAGCTTAATTTTATAATTGTTGAATCGAAAGTGCAATTCACCTTATTTGTTGATTATCTCTGGATTATTTATTTATTTATTGAAATTATTAATTTAGAATTACTTAAAAGAATCTTTTATTTATTAAAATTGTTTATTGATCATTTGTCAATTATTTATTAAAAGTATTATTTTACTTATGTATTATGCAATTTTTAGTTTGATGTATACAGAATATTATTTGTGAAAAAATTCGGGATTTTGACGAATCTTCCTTGTTTTAGACATCCACGAGTGCGGGAAACGCATTTAATGATTTGAATTAATACGAATAATTTATTTATATTCATTGTAATTGAATTAAAATGCGATACAATATTTCTCATTTTTCAAAAAATTGCATACTATTTATTGTGTAGCTTTATTTTATAACTGTTGAATTCAAAGTAAACTTCACGAGATTATTTATTTAATTATTCAAATTATTAATTTTGAATTATTTAAATATTAAAAGAATCTCTTATTTATTAAAATTGATATTATTGATTATTTATTAATTATTTGTTTAAAGTATTATTAAACTTATATATTATGCAATTTTTCTTTTTTGTATAAATTATAACTGTATATATTATAACTGCGAATTCGATTTGACGAATATTCGTATTTTAGACGCCCATGAGTCCCGGAACAGCATTAAAAAAATTGTTTCTATCTGTCTGTGAATATAATGACTCAAAAATACTAAGAGCTAGATGGATGAAAGCTGGCATATGGTCTTCATCTAAATACGGAGTTTTTTAGCAAATTTTATTCAAGGACAGTCTGTCTGTTCGGCTGTCCAAGTAAAATTGGGCATAATAAATACCAAACATAAAGATTTAGATAGATAAAATTTTATACACAAGTTTATCAGGTACGGATCTACATTTTAGATGTTGATCATGCCAAACTTTAAACCAGATCAGTCAAAGGGTTGAACGGCCTGTCTGTCTGTACTTTTGCATGTATGGAAAAGCGATAACAATTGATCCTAAATGCAAAAACTTAGGTAAATGAAATTTAGTTCACACTTTTAACATCTTAATCATAAATTCTTATTAAACCTTGAACAAGATCTATCAAAGGAAAAATTATCGTCTATTGGTCGATAATTTCATATGTTTGTTATATCAAAAACTCAATGACTTACATGAAATTTGGTGCATGACTTTGCAACTACAATTGTTGTTCCATATAAATTTCAATTTCAATTGATCAAAAAGAATTAAAAAAACCGGCTAAAATACATAATTGATTTTCTGGGATAGTCGTGATTAACTGCATGTCAGTTATTAATCGTTAAAAAATTACTAGATTCCGTAAAAACGTTTGATTTACGTCTTATATCGTAACATTTACCTTTCGTAATTATTGTATGCAATTAGCATGCAGTTAATACTGAAGCACTAGTTTTCAATACTATATTACGAAGCACACAGCCTTCAGGTGTGGAAATAAAAATCTTTGTTCTCATAGCATACATTGCCTAGCCCAAGAGCCACAATTTTATACGTTGAAGAAGGATAAAACCTGTGTTAAAGAGTGTGCGATCAACGGGAGACCATCCCCCCCCCCGGTTTCTTATTATGACCTTGAACTAGCTAAGGTCCTCTACAACGCATTAAGTGCCATATTTCTCGATTGTCCGAAATGCTTTTGAATCTGATAATGTACATTTTATCCGTTTTAAAATTTTAATGTATCTTTATATTGTAATAAATTATAAAATATTAATTTTACTGTTCATTATTTTCCTTATACAGTATTTTCACAATAACTTTATTTTATAGTTTTTTTTTATTGTATACATTGACGTTATTTATTTGGATCATGCTAGCGTTTGAATTTGACACCTTTGGTACACGAAAACAAATTTAAAAAAAATTTAAATTAAATAGTGCGGGAAAAGTAATAAAATAATAATTTTATGAAAATGAAAGGAGAAATTAAGTAATAACCAGATTTAAGGAAAATAGAACGAGAGTAAAATAAAACAGAATTTAATCAAATGAAGAAAAAGCAAATCACGAAATACGATGCGAGAACGAAAAATAAATAAATAATTAAAATTTAAATTTTGTCCGAAGAAAATGTCTTTCATGATAAATAATAATGAAAGAACGTTTTTCGAAATGCCACAAAATACGAGATTAAAAATAATACATCATTAGAGATAAAAAATAAATTTCACCATTATTATATGCGCACCATGCGTGAAAAATATTTCAAGTAAAATTTATGAAAAATATTATTTTTAATCATATATCTAGAACAAAAACCATATGTTTAAACAGACAAATTGGCATCGTTAAATATCAAAAATTATCAGTCACTGAAAAAGAAAACGCAGATAAATATTATTTAGAAGAACACGATATATATTTTTGTGTCTTGAGAATATTCCACAATATTATTTTCGTTCCTGTCATTACATTTTTCATTTTTCTATTTTTTTTTAAATCGAAATTAGCTTTTCACTTATTTTTGCTGCTTTTTATCATTTTATTTCTTCTCCTCCGCTTTTTGTATCGTATTTTAATAACTTTACTTTTTCAGTATTCATTTTTAGTGAAACAGCTTATTGAAGTACCGTATGTCACAACTTCGCTTTTTCGAATTTTTTGAGTCCTGTATTTTGTTATTGTGGTTTTTCCTATTGAAGCGGTATTAGATTTCAAATATTTATTGCTTAAAAATTTTACTTTTTTTATAGTTGTTTAATCTCACATCTTCGTTACTTTGTTTATCGTGTAAGTTGTAGGAATTCTTTATCTAAGTATACCATAATAAATTCGTAATAATGCCTTTTGTCTCTTTATATTTCATGGAATTTGTTACAAAAATAAATCAGGTAATAATTCAGAGTAGGCAAATAATAGCTTCTACAAAATCTAATATCTTAATTCATTACGCATTAGAAAATGAGTATTTTTGAATGAAGCTTAGAACTTCCAGAGTGCTTTTTTCTTTTATAATTTAGCTTCTTGAAGTTTTTATAATTTAACCCTTTTATAATGTAGCCTCTTCTAATTTTTATCATTTTTTGTTTATGTTATATGCATTCGTATTTTGTCATTTTTTTTTTTTTTTGCAACTGACTGCAGAATTATTTTTTTTAATATGATCTACCGACATCATAACCAAACCGGAAAGGGGTCACATGATCAGGAGGTGTGGTTGGGCATTAATTAGGGTTTACATTCCGTCAGCTACAATCCATCCACTAATACCACACATGCGCAGAAACTGTATAGTAGAAGTACTTATACTGTCGTGACAAAAATTTGTTATTCTCCGGTCTTTCCACTCATGCGCAATCTTTCTTCTGCGCATGCCTGATCTTACTGGAATTTTATAACTGGCTGAGTATAAACCCACCTTTAAGTTTCATGGTGAGTCACGAATCAAGTTGAACATTAGATCAATTTACTAGTGGCCAGTTCCATCTGTACATACAAAAATGTACTAAAAACTTCATGAATTGATTTAAATTGTATTTACATGTCTGTTTTAAATTATGTGAGCACTAAAAAAATTTACAACAGATTCTATAAAGAGTGAGAACTACTTGTGCCTGCGAATTGTACAGTATTGACGACAATTTTTTGCCAGCACTTCAGTCTCCAAACTTATGCAGCATACAGACATGAAGATGGCAAGTACAGCGCTTCCATTAACAACAGAACTGTCCCTCTTGTAAACCGAGATTGTTACCATGCTGTTATTACTCTAAGGTACTTAAAAATTTATACTCCTAGAATAAATTATTGATGATTGATTGTTAGAATTTATTACAATAAAAAATCTGCTTAAATTTGAGGTTCTAAATATTTTTATAACCAGATACTCTATCCGTCTTGAAGCATACGTTTCCGCTCATTCAATAAATTTGAATGAGAGAACGCCATATCAAAATAGGCGAAATCTATGGTTGATATTAACTCATCACCGGCAACGGTACAACCCTTCTTGTAGAAAGCACGTCACATAATCGATAGGAAGTAGTTACCCCACACCATTTTTGCACCTCCACGGCAGCGAGAACCAACCATCATATCGAAACCTGGTACATGAGGTATCTAGGGGATATTATATTACACATTATGAGGCTATATTATTAGGGGGGTAGTTTAATTGTTTTATTTGAATACTTATGTAAAAATATATTTATTTATTTAATATATTTGTCATGAAAATAAAATAAGTAATGGGTAAATAATAAAACTGAATAATTAATTGATGATGCTTTGTTAAAAATAATGAATTTCAATCAAATATAGGATTAAAAACTATTTTAAAGGGCCTGTCAGATGGAACATAACATGACCTGTTAAAGAATAATAAATATTCCAGTACATTTTAATTAATTAATTAATATTTAATTTCTTTAATTATAATTTTAACAACATTATAAACACCTTCAAATACACATAATAATTTTATATCCCTTAGAATGGATATTTAAAAAAAAAAATATTTAACTATTAGTTAGAGTAATAATATACTTTAATCGACCAATCAGCGCCGTTCTACCCTCAAACTCACTGTGCAAATCCACCAATGTTTATATTCAGTTGACACATGTCAAATTCTTAGAGATAATTTAATTTTGGGAACTATTGCACATTTTGAAAGAACAGTTCAACAACTGTAGTTAGATTAGAATAGAGTGAGCAGTTCTCTTGAGTTGTAATTCTTATATCACATAAATTGATTTTATTTTGATGCTTTTCATTTATTGTTTAATAAGTAAACTATTACTCTTTTTATTACAATAGCGCAGGAAAGTAAGTTTAAAAAAAGAGCCTTTTAGCACTTTGACGTTTTTTAAACTTTTGATAATGCTACCTTCTACACGCAAATTTTATATTTATTTAAGGGGTATGAGGTAAACCGAAAAGCTAGTGAAACAATAAAATGTACTTCAAACATTTTTCAAGCTTTTTAAATGCAAGTACACAATGATTTTATTAACTAGTCGCTTTTTATGACCAACTATTCACACATCATATTAATAATATCAATTTAGTTAAGTCATCCAACTTTGATTAACTATATCATATCATAACAAAAGAAAGTTTTATTTTAGATTATATTGTTAAAGGTATTTAAAATTCCACTAAAACTCTAACGGGTTCGTTATAATGGGTCTATGGTGCAACACAATCAGCAAGCCTCAATAGCGAATATAGATGTTTATTATCACGAGTACAAAGACAACAAATCACAGGCGAGACGTTCGCAAGCAATGAACAGCAGAATTTATAATAAATAGCAATACTCAAGCAGCACAACAATGAGCAGCAACTGGTAGCGTTCAGAGAGAGAGAACTCGTTCAACTAATAACTTCAACTGAACTCGAATGATTGATTTCAGCTCGGTCTTATGATCTTTAACAGTTCCCCAGACACGGCATAGAAGGATCTCGAACAATCAAGCGTATCTCAGCTACTACTGATCCTATAGTCAGAATTCGTGAAGATTCTAGCACGATCCATTTTCTCACCAAATACGTCACCAAGTTTGTCGCCAAGCCCGGGGAGTCACTGATCCGGCATCCGATCAGCATCCAATGGAGCTTATCATAGAATGGTTTTTTCTACGGTGTAATCAACATTACATATTCATAACATTATGATGCAATAAGAGCATTTTACTTGGTTAGCTATTTTTGGAAAGAGGTCAAATTAGTAGACGAATATAACTGGCGAAAGTGCTGTATTTGTTAAGGTCTGTTGAAAATTCATTTTGTGAACTTGGAAAGGCTACAAGGTAGGTGATCATTAATAATGCATTCAGGCATCATAAATATTAATATGAAATAAAAAAAAATTCGGAATTAGGTCTTACGTTTGTGCATGGAGAACTTTGTTGAGCTTTTCCTCAATAGAGATTATACAGTCAAGTAATGTGTCTTTTCATTTCTCCTGAATGAATGATGAGTACTGAGTGACTGGTTAGCAATCTTCAATGATGTATCGTAGAGTCATGATACACCGTTTCAGAGGCCATGGCTGGGTAATTCCGTCGAGAGTTTTCTCCCTAAAAGTAATATTTTTTCGATTTCTCTCGAAAATGAAAAAAGGCAGGAAAAGGATCAAGGTTTTTTTTTCTGCTTAGTGAATTTGAGTTCTAGTCAGTTGCCATAATTACATTAATATAATGAAAAATTTCTTGTTCCATATTCAGAAAAAATAAATAATTAAAATATAATTCAACTCATGCCAGATCCATTTATATGAAAAAAATATTCCTGATGTTTAAAAAAAATATATTTCTCCTTATTTCAGGTCGTCAGATTTCCTAGGGAATCGATTTCAGCGATGTTGAGCCCCTTGCCACTTCTTACGTAATGAGCATGAACTTAGTGAAACCAATGGCGAGATGGTAAGATGTCGAAGTGAAACACACATGTAACTCGCATTCTTACATCGCACCCAAGATCAGCTGGAAAGCTAGAAATACTGGATGACAGATCGATTTAAAACAATACTCGTTTTACCCCAATTCTTTTACACTATTCCCAACCTATCCATTTACATCATAAAGGGGGGAATCCATGGTGATACGGAAAATGAAACTTCGTTTGAAAATACTGAAGTATTCAGAACACGGTTCTGAAAATTTTCGAGAATAAAAAAATAAAAGAGACCGCATCTGAGAAATCAAATTATCTATTAAAGCCTATTTCACTCATTTCAGTTCAATACACACCATTAATCAATTTCATTAATCGATTGAAGTGTAACTGATGTTATTCGTGCTGGTGACACCAGAAATAATGTATCATCTAGATTATATTTTAATCAGATTAGTTTTTCCATTCCTGCAGAATCATTGGAATATTTAAATGAAAAATATTGCAAAGTCTTTCAAAAATTGAAGCTCGTCTTCGCTTAATTGATCCGCTGGCAGTTTTAAAAGAATATTAAATCATCTGTTATAAAAAATTACATTTCATTTTCGTTGAATTTTAAAATGAAATTAATTATCGCTCCCTAATTAGATTCCAATGTAATTAACTCACTTAAAATAATCTCATTTGACTGGAATATAATAGACTTAACTCGTCTGAATTAATAAACGGAAGCAATTGAAAGGAATAATTTAAACATTTACCTAAAGAAACTTGATAACTAATACATTGAAAACTTAGAAGAGAATCAATGTGTTATTTTAGCAAAAAGTATTAAATAATTCTATAAAAAAGGAATCCATAAAAGTTTTTGAACCTTGTCTTTTCTAAAAGGACATTAAAATAAAATAACAATGTCTTCATATTTATGAAATATCGAGTTCCTAATTTTTCATGCAAAATTTATGCGATGTTAAATTTTTTTTTTTTTAAAAAAAAGGTGCATTAAAAACTTTTACGTTGAAAGATACCGGGTGCGGTATAAATTCGTGCAAACTTCAAAAAATCATAATAAAATAAATAATGCTCGAAAAAAAATGCGGTTTGTGGGAATGTGTTCAGAGAGTCTTTCGATTTTGTTATTTCCTTTAAAAAAATGTATTTAAAAGTGACCGATAGATGACGCTCACACGTCATACCGAGACGGTTTATGCAAAACAGCATAGCTATAAAACTCAAGGCTGGAATGGACCTGCCATTCGACGCCAGTAGCATGCTATCGCTATCGGATTGAGCATTAGTGGTTAAACTGTTCTATAAGAACGGTGAATCCGCGACTAAAGCATTGCGACAGTTACGGACGGTGAAAGGAATTGAGGCGAAGAAAAATCCAATTTCATTGAATGGGATATTGAATTTAGTTCACCGTTTTGAAGAAACGGGAAGATTAGAGGATCGTTCACGAAGTGACAGGCCATCCGTCAGCGCTGACCGTGTCCTTGTTGTCCAAAGGGTTATGAGAAATGTGGCAGCCGAAACTTCAACGGGGAGTTGCAGTGCACGTGAAGCAGGTAAAGTAAAGGGAATTTCGGAAAGGTTTATTCGGCGCATTCTGCAACGAAATCTTAAAACTGCATCCGTACAAGATAGAGGCATTTCACCAGTTGTTGCCGGCAGATTGCGAGAAAAGACAAGCTTTTGCAACATAGGTGCTCGCGCAAATGGAACGTAACCCATATTGGGCACTGAACATCATGTGGACAGATGAAGCCCACTTTCCATTGCATGGTGACGCCAATACGCAAAACAGTCGTATCTGGGCGACATCAAACCCTCATGCGTACACGATCAAACCACTACATTCTCCGCATGTGAATATTTGGTGCGGTTTCATTGCGTCCTTCATTCTAGACCCTTCCTTTTTTGAAGTGCGTTGTTCTGTGTCCAGTTGGAAAATCTGTTCCGCTATCTTAGGCTTTTGCGAGACCACGTTATGCCTGCTTACTAGCAAAGACGTGTGTTATCTTCCGTCACCTTCATGCAGAATGGTGCCCCGCCCCACGTTGCTAGTTCCGTTAAGACGTTCCTCCTAAACACATTCATTGAGGACAGAGTGATAAGCCGAGGATGTAAGAATGAGTGACCCTCACGATCGCCAGATCTTACTCCAGCAGACCTTTGGTTGTGGGGATGCTTGAAGTCTCTACCGGGGCTCTTCTGCCACTGTGAGGGAACTGAAATATGCCATTCAATTGGTCGTTGGTGGCATCGGTGCCGACATGTTACACGTAGCTGTAATAGGCATAGTTACGCACGTCACTTGCTTAATACCTTGTGTTGGCGGTCATTTTGAGCATCTTTTGCTTTAAAACAAAATGCACTATAATGTTACTGTGCTCTGTTTTCCTGATTTGCATAAACCGTCTCGGTATGACGTGTGAGCACCATCTATCGGTCATTTTCTAAATTCACTTTTTTAATGGAAATAACAAAATCCAAACTCTCTCTGAACATATTCCCGCAAACCGCAATTTTTTTCGAGCATTACTTTTTTTATTATGATTTTTTGAAGTTTGTGCGAATTTATGCCGCACCCGGTAGTTGTCCACAAAAAACCGTTAGAAATAACTTCTGTTATTCTTCTTTAGTATCCTTCTTAAGGAGATAGTGTATTTTGAAATAAGCAAAAATTGACAAAAATATATTTATTTTTATAGTTTTATCACCAAAACATTTTATTCAACTAAAACCGTGTTATAAAATGTATTGTTCAATAAAATAAATATTTGGAGAGTTAAGAGGGAAAAAACTACATTTTAATGTCTTTTCCAAAATGATATTGTAATTAAGTTTGAAACGCTAAGGGTGCCTTTATTTTTGAAGAAATTTAATAAAATTAATAATATTAAAGATTTTGGTTAAAAATTAATTGAAAAAAGGTGTATTTATTTTATATTTAAAGGGTTTTTTAGATGATTAAAATCCTATTTTAGTTCAGAAAAAAAATTCTTATGAAAATTTAGTAAGCGTGCATGAAAATATTTCTAAAAAAATTAGTATTTAATTAGAATTACAAAATCATACACAGTTTTGTTCTAAAGGAATTTTTATTTTGTTAATAAGGAAAAAATAATTGAAAAAAATTCAAAATTAATCGTTTGGAATATTTTAAAATTTTTAAAAACATATATCTTTTCATTTAAAAAAAATAATGATAGAGTTAATAATAGAGTAAATAAAAATTATAGAGTAGAGTTATAAAGAAATAAGAATAGAAATATAAAACGGTGTGCTGTATGTATTGAAGTATAATAAAGAATAGCGAGTTTTATTTTGAATCGATTCATATCAAAATTTGATATGTATTCGAAATTTTGTTTGGAATACTACGAGTCAATTTTTATTTGTTTAAATTACTCTGCGCTTTTAAAATATAGTTTTCATTTACAATCAAATATAGATCAATTGACGGTCAAACCAAAGACTGCTTTTCTTCAAAATTTGATACAGATTTATAAATTCTTATGATTAAACGTTGAATCAGCTCTTTAGTCTTTTTAATTTTTCGAATACGAAGTATGTAAGGGGAAAGTATTATAATCGTCAAAAAATTCGAACTCCCAGATTTAGATGAATCGCTATGTTTTAGACCCCTCTGAGTCCGAAAAACGCAGGTTTGGTAATTATATCTCTCTATTCTTGAACACAAGTCAAAAGCGTTTTGAGTAAATGGATGAAATTTCGTATATGGTAATATGTATATATGAAATTCGTATATGGTATATTCGTATATGGTAATATGTATATATGAAATTCGTATATGGTAATTCGTATATGGTATATTCGTATATGGTAATATGTATATATGAAATTCGTATATGGTAATATGTATATATGAAATTCGTATATGGTAATATGTATATATGAAATTCGTATATGGTAATATGTATATATGAAATTCGTATATGGTATATTCGTATATGGTATATTCGTATATGGTAATATGTATACATGAAATTCGTATATGGTAATTCATATAGGGTATATTCGTACATGGTAATATGTATATTTCGTATATATGAAATTTTGTATATTTGTATCAAATTTTGAATGAAAATCCATTCAGAGGGATTCTGTGAGGCCAGTTGTCAATATGCAAATGAACACAATTATTACAAAATGAAGAAAACTTGATGAATAAAATTTGACACATAGATTTAATATCCTAAGTTGTATATGCACCAAATGTAGAAACAGATCCTTCAAGGGAATGGACCTTCAGTCAATCTGTTCTTCTGTATGCATATAAACAAAATAGTTCGAAAGCGTAACAATGTAGGTAAATGAAATTTGGTTTATAGTTTTAGTATCTAATGTGTAGATTTTTATCGAATTTTGAATTATAAAAAACTTGTCTGATGGTACCGAATGATATTGGTTAAAAAATCTGACTGATGTCAGTATACACCTTCACAATCAAATAAACGAGATAAACATAAAAATGCAATGACTTAAATATACGAGATTTGATATATGATCTTGTGACTTCAAATTCGCAGTTCTGTGTGGAATTTTGGTTTTCAAACAGGTCGCAGAAAAGACGTCCAAAATACATATTCAATTTCTTGGTATTTGAACTCTGATGAATGAATCGCATCTCAGTGATTAATTGCCAAAAAAAAAGTCATCAAATACCTTACTCTAATAGAATCTTCCTTAACTATTGTTCGTCAGTGACACAGGGTTAATAATATACTTATTAATGATATGTGAGAAAGTTTTGTGGACACCATACAGGCTGGTTAGTATGGTGTTCACAAGCGCACAGACAGTCAAGCCTTTTCTGGATAAATTTCATCCAAAATTTAACAAAAATCCACAAATTTGGTGTTAAAAAGCCTAATGACAAATTTTACCGGTAACTGAACGTTTTGCTTAGTTATTGTGTTTATAGACATAATTCTTAGAATGTTTCCCAGGACGCCCGCAACTTGAATGCTCATCATAATTTCAAGGTCAAATTTTTTTGATGATCGCATCACTTTCTCTTTGTACAGGGGAGAGTGTAATGATGAAAAGCAGATTTCTCGTGCTTTTGGGGGAATTTAGCCAGTAATCGTTTAAAAGAGATTGCATCTCAGTGTTCTCAATTAATGTTTAAAGTAATATACTAACGAAATTATATGATATTTTTTAATTAATTAAAAATCATCTATTTGGTTGCAAAAACAAGATTTTGTCTTGGCAAATTAAACCATCGGAATCGACCCAGTTGTTGTGAACTCTGACAATATCAGGGTTCTTATCTTACAATATTTCTCGAAAAATGGAGAGCGGCATGTGATGACCATTGATGACATACTTAAGCATTATGAACTTTTAAATGAAATTAAATTTGGTATATCTGTACAATAGTTATTGCGGGCAAGTACTTTGTTATATTTTTTTTCCCTCATAGTAAAGAGAATGTACAATGAAGATAATATTTTGCGATTTCTTTCGAATATATACGTAGTATAGGAAGGATAGACAAATACTGGTGGTATATGTAAAGGTCATAAGCATTCATATGAAATAAAATTTGACGATATCGAGCCAGTTGTTGGGGTTGTCTGATTGTTTCTTTGGGTTTTCATAATCATTGAAAATATATAAATGTTAATGAAATATAATTATCAATGGAAAATTTATTCAAGGACAAAAAAATGTCAAATATGAAGACACAATTTTATCAATGTGTAACCTTATATTTATCTGAAAATTTGGAAAATGGATACATTCAAAACAATTCATACTGAATAGAATTTGATCTTCAATGGGATGAGTTACTAAATCAAAAGAATTTTATGCGTGTAAATGAATATTATTAATTAAATGCACGCTTCACAATCCAATAATGCTGAAAAAGAAAAAAAAATGAAATTTAGACGTTGTGCAGCAATCCATAACAGCACGTTATAAGCCATAAGTAACAAATTTTCAAAGAAACATTGAGACGTGAGTAA
>JAPMOR010076496.1:8041-22754 GCA_026543865.1 Argiope aurantia
CTATATATGAAACCCTAGTGGCCTATCCGCTCAAACAATCGAACCAAAATGCCAGGCATGATTGTTTGAAGGTATGCGCTGGAGATCGTGATGATTTTAAACAACGCAGAGCTCACGGTAACAGTTACAGTGAGAAAATGCTGAAATTTTCGAATGGCAACGCACACGTTTTCCTTACGCAAATTGATCAGTGTATTGAAAAACCACAAAACCACAAATGGCGTTGGAACGATTAGCGTGTGACGAAAATTGCCGTCGTAAAGCATTTGCAAAGAAGAGCATTATAAAGGACTAATGACAACACAACGTGGAAAGAGAAAAAAAAACTTTTATTGGAATGGAAAATTATAGTTACAGGTTTTCAACGTGAACATCTTCGCAGGCGACAACGCATTGCATTTGGGAGATTGTGGACAACAATGCCGAACGTAACATGAAAGGAGGAATCTGCATAACTTCACGTGTTATTGCATCTTGCAATTCTGACACATCTCGTGGACCAGGCGTGTACACCTTAGATTTCAAATAACCCTAGAACCAGAAATCCATAGGAGTGCGGTCAGAGGATCGCGATGGCCACGAAACTGCAAAGTTACGAGAGATGACTCTATCACCAAAGTGTTGTTACAGCACTGGTCGAACACATTGGGCTACGTGTGGAGGAGCCCCATCTTGCATCCATACAATCTCACTAATGACATTTCGTTGCTGCAATTCAGGAATAATGTAATTCTGCAGCAGTGATTTATACCGATCACTTATACAGAGCACAATTTCAAACCAGTGGTAGTGACCTCTTCGAAGAAGTACGGACCGAGAACAAATGTGCTACCGAGGCCTCACCACACAGTAACTTTGGTTTCATGTAAAGGCACTGGTGCCACATCGTGAGGGTTTTTGTCAGCCCAGTGAACACAGTTCTTGGTGTTAACGTTTCCAGTTAAAGAGGAGTGTGCCTCATCCGTCCATATTATCCGCAGTGGTCATCTGTCATCTTCATAATATCTGATGAGGAAAAAATTTGCGAAGCCCACACGCAGACTGCAACATCTGGACGCGCTGAAACCAATAAGAAAACAGCCGCAGAACAGAGCGCTGAAGCCTGAGAACTGTGGTTTTCAGTAAATTCAAATTGCGAGCAACACTTCTTGCAGTATACGATGGATCTGCAGTGTTATGCACTTCCGCAACAAATTTAACTGGAACAGATTGTCGCCTAGAGGAAGATGATCTCTGGAACTAGAGGAAGAACTCGAGGAAGACAGAGGAAGATTATGGAACTAGAGGAACAAGATCTGTGAATCAGGAAGTTGTGGACGAAGCAATTGATTCTGGATTAGTGGATCAGTGATCTGAAAACAATAGAAATGTACCAAAGACTTTATCAAAACCATAGGCGACCTATGAAAAGTCTTGCGCTACATTTTAAGACGCTATCCCTATAAAATTAAAATTTTGCAGCACTTACAACCAAGCTATACACAACAAACAATTGATTTTGACAACTTCATTCTTGCCAAAATTGATGAAGATGAATCACGAGAGATTTAGAGGACTGATAAAGCGCATTTTACTTTAAAAGGACAAGTCAACACCCATAACTGTAGAATATGGAGCTCAGCTAACCCGCATACTGTTTTTAGGAAATCCTTGCATTCAACGTTTGTTACAGCTTGGTTGGTGTGACTACTGACTTTATTATTGGCCTATTTTTTTTTCGAAAATCTTACACTCAATTTTTAGAAAGTAATGCGATCCCTTCTTTGCAAGCCAGAAACTTCCTCGATTCAACAATATCCATGCAAGATGGAGCACCACCTCGCCTTGATCCTTGTGTTACACAACTGCTTCACCAAATTTTAGTGAGGATGGTATAGTTTTAAGAGGTTTCCAAGATGCGTGGCCCCCTCGTTCACCTGATTTGAATCCTTGCGATTTCATGGGGATTTTTAAAAGATCATGTCTATAAGGACAAGCCTAATTCTATTGTTGCTTTAAAAAGCAGCATTGCTAGACATGTCTTAGAAATACAATAGGAAACATTAGGTGCTACTATGGATCACGCTGCATTGCGTCTACAGCATTTGATAGGATTTAAAGGATCCCATATTGAACAAATATTGTAATACATTACGTATTTCATGTTTTAATAAAGAAAAATGTTATAATTACAATGTATAATATATAGTCATTAAAAGGCGCCACCTATGATAAAAAGTAGAACTATTTTTTTTTATTTTGTAATTTATTTCTCTATGTTGTAAATATAACATATAACAAATTTATTCAACATCCTCCAAGTAGGTTTTCTTTTATAGTCCTTCAAACACTTGCACTTTAATTATAACCACCTGTATATATATGTGTGTAATGATACCCTTCCCTTTATCTAATTTAAATGATAATTAATTTCCTATTCCTAAAGTAGTCTGTATTACTTTATTCAAAATTGTTCTTTTTATTTCCTGACCCAAATCTCACTTTTTTATTTAATTATGTATAACATGTGCTCCAAAAAATTGCTGAATCTATTATTCCCATGCCGCAAGAGAAGGGATAAATTCTCCAACACCTATAACATTTTATTCAAAGATACCAAAGATTCCCTTTTCTAAATCACAAGCTACTAAGAAATCCCTTTAAGAATCTCTCGGTAAAAGTACTGAGGTAAAAAAAATCTTGCACTTACGCTCTTGTGTTCTGTAGCGAACAGACGTGTTTGTGGAATGAAAAGTTATGGAGAAATAATTAAGAATTATAACTCAAGATATATATCTGTATGTCTCTTGGATACTGAAGAAACGGATTTTTTTTTCGAAATTCGAACCCATAATAAGAACTTTTGATTGATGCTGTTTATATATATGTCATCTAAAAATTTATGGTTGTAATTATTTTGATCATCTGTTGGCACAGCCATCTTGATATGCATTTTCATACCCCCTTACACTTTTTTCGAACACGAGAATTTATTTTAGTTAGTTTATGCTTGTATCATTCAAAATTTGTGGACATTAATTTAAAATATGTTCATTTTTCAGCCCGGCCTCTCATGGTTGCGGAATTTTTACAATATTTTAAATCTAAATTACGGTATTTGTTGGAAGATGATAACTATGAAGTCTGCTCAATGAATGTGAATTTTGGGGAAGAAAATGATATTAAATCTCAAGATAAAGTAGTACAGAGTCAACTCAGTGATTCTAAGTGAACTGTTTTCTGATTATCTGCATTATTTATTATGTTATATTATATCTTTCTTCATTTTTTTATCATTTATCACTTTTAAAATTCTCTTTCACTATATCAAACTTCATTCAATTTGTAAGCTGGCAATTTAAGCCAATTTCGTAGATAATCGGAAATTTTGAATCTTCTTAAGTTTTCTGAAAAACAAATACTTTCTTCTATTTTTGCAATAATTTCCTTCCAAATATGAGCTAAAGAGTATTAAAATACAAATTAAAAAGTTTTAATAATACTAATTACATTATTTCCCTTTATTTTGCCAACGTTTGTTATTCGTATTTTGTCGAAGCTATTGAGAATTTTTAGATAAATTCTCCGTAATAAAATATGATTATGTTTTTTAATATAAAGCTGTTGAAAATTTGATTTCATAAGGAAATACAAAACTACTTTGTAATGAATGACACGCATTTGATGATCCTGAAATTTCGAACACATAAGTCAATTATAAATATTAATTATTTTCATGTAATAATCACGCATATTCGAGCATATTACAAATGTTTAACAAAATTTGAAATTCTTTTTTTCTAGAAAATCTGCCATTAATGGCGAAAAACCATCTTTTAGAAACATCATTGAGCATATTGCTTTATTTCAAGTAATACGTTGGATTTATGGTCTTATTGCCCTCAGTTCAACACATGCCTTTATATCATATGCATGAAAAGTAGTAGCTTCACGGTGCAAAATCTGGTTGTAAAAGATATTATAGACAATATTCCATAAGAACCGCTGTAATTTCCTTGGTCGAATCTTGCGATGCGCTGACGAAAATAATAAAAATGTAAAGTCACACAAGAATCGAACATGACTTGATGTTTAGTTCGAATGTTTCTTCCAAACGCATGCTGTTATGCGGTTCTCAATACAATTTAAATACTGAAAAGTTTTTAAAGCAAAATTATTATGATAAACATTGTATTAGTTTACAATTTGAATTACATAAGTACCTTATTTCTGTGACCATTTTTAAATGATGAAATACACAAAACTACAACTGAATTAATATTAGCCATTATTACCGAAATTACATCAGCTGTCAGAACCGCAAGGGAGTATGACGTAATACTCATAATATTACAACCATGTAGCACACGCAAATAACGTTATTTTTTCAAACAGTCTTCATATTATTTAACGGAGATTAGTTTGTATATCTTGTATAAATTAGCATAATTTATTAAAGAATGAAAGAACCGAATGTGCTTGAAATTAATCAAATAATTCTTATCTATTAATTTTATTTTGCAGTCATTCACTATTTTTTTTATTATTATCAATGAATTTATAGAACTTGGTAACAAAAAAATAGCACTTACATATTTCCCATGAGATTTGAGATGTTGAAAGGGAATTGGAGACTTACCTATAATAAAAAAAGAGAAATTTATTATAAATAATAATTACTGACATTTATTGAGAAGGGAAAATACAGAAAATATTGACATAAATATATAATAAATGTGATAAAGTTATATGTTTCTTTATCACATTTAGCGGAGTAGTACATATTAGATATTTCAATGGATTAAGATTTCGGAACATTTAATTTGAGGCAAATGGACATTATTGAAACTAAATATGGAATGGCAGTGTATATTTCAATAAGCGATAATCCTTACTTATTCTTAATCCTCAGGATGCAGCTGATTGTCTAGATCAATATTTTAAATGCCAGATATTGTAACAAATTTGTTAAGAATTTTTCCTAATGTAGGGGGAGGCACAAACATTAATTCCTTCCGTAAATAGAGGAATTGAAATGATTGAACATTGCTTATAAATGCATTCGGAAGTAAAGATTTCGACTTCAATAGATACTTGTTATTAACACTTCGAACAAACTTTAAATCAAACACTTTAAAACATGTTAAATATGTTTAGAAAATCTGTAATAAATGCGGAAAACCGATTTTACATAACCGTGGAACCTAAATAAAAGTAACAAGTCCCGGGATTGTAAGCACGAATGCACATGAATATGTGCACTAATGGACGAATGCATTTCTCTCTTTTTTTATTTTATAGCAGCCATTCTATAATAACGCAGATAATGTCAATAGTGTCAAGTCAGCACTTTGAATCCATTCCGGCGATTTGGCATAGGGGAGGCGCTTCTTCCTCGCGATCTGGGCGTCCCGGATTCGAGTCCCGGTTTGGGCATGGTTGTTCTTCTGCTGTGTTCTATCTGTGAGGTGCGTGAAAGTGCCCCCCTGTAAAAAGGGATTATGCAAGCGAATGTGACGCATGAAGTAGCTAGGTCTTACTCTTGGCCCTAGTTGGCGCTACTGAAAAAACAAGAGACGTTCACTCGGCTTAAATCTTTGACAGATAACTGTCATCGGGCTTGCAAAGTGCCACAACAACAACAGAATTTTGAATCGCCAAGCATTAGAGGAACATTTCGTCATCATCGTTTATTTACCCTGCCATTGTTATGTCTCGAGTTGGAGAGAGAGGCTGCTTTCTTGGTGGCTTTTCTTCCAAGCAAAGTGTGGTATCCTCTATCTTCTTTCAGAGGTGATATTTAGACAAGTAATTAACCTTAATGGAAAGAGAAAGCCTACACATTTATGTCTTTGAAGTCCTTCGTTTACTTTCTCATATACGAGGTATTGAAAACTTATTGTATTGGTTAAAAAAAATTAAACTTGAAATTATGACAATTCTTCATGTTTGAGACCTTCCTGAGTGCAAAAAAATATATTTTTTTAGTATTACATTGTTTATCTCTCTGTGAAGACGATTATTGAAAACGATTCGCACAAAACATCTGAAATTTGGTATATAGAATAGCGACAAACTTAAAGATTTCTGTCAAATTTTCGATAAAAACTGTGTGGAGGAAACCTGCCTATCTGCTATTCGAGTGCAAGATAAATCGATAATAGCAAAAGACAAAAAGTAAGATAAATAAAATTGGGCATAATAAAATTGGGGCATAAATTTAGCATTAAAATATAGATATTTATTAAATTTGAACCAAAGCTGACCGGCGGTACTTTTCTATGCATGTAAGCGCAATAACTGATCATCGTAATGATTTAAATCAATAAAATTCCGCATATTATCTTGATTACAGCCATAGTTTATTTCGAAATTTAAATGTTAATTAGCTGAAAAATACTCTCTCAAAATACATATTGTCTTGATAGATTTAGTAAAAATGCAAAGATTTATAGCATTTATTTTCATAGCAAATATTTATATTTTCTAATATTTGTTAACGATTGCCATGCAAATACTCGTGGCCGTACCCAGGGTTTACAGCTTATGGAGCAAGGGGGACCTTAAATCCTAAAGGAGCTACTCCCACCCGCCCGAAGGAAGTCACACGGAAAAATCTGAAGGATTGAACCACCGCAACGGCAACACAGGCTGAAACTGTGGTTGAGTCCTAAGGACCATCACAGGCCACAATACACCCCTGCCCTTGGGAATTATGTCCCGTTATCGATAGGAGGAGCCGACCATCACATCTTTCTGTACCCACCAGGATGACGGGAACGAACCACCAAACCAGAAGTTTCTCACCCTCAATTACGAGGGGGGCAAAGAAAAGTCATATCACTGCCTCTCCGACCAGCCCACAGGCACACGGATTACGAAAACTGAATGACTCGACCACTGCAACAGCGAACCTGGCGGGAACTGTGGTTGAATCCTAAGGACCATCACCGGCCATGGTACAACCCTTCACGAAGGAAGTAGGTCCCATCATGGATGGGAGGAACCGGATCCCCCACCTTTTTGTGTACCCTCCGGGATGACGAGAACCAACCACCATGCCGGAAGCATCTCATCCTCATTTCGAGGTGCCCCCCGGGGGTTTGAAGCAAGGAGAATAAGACCTTTATTGGAAACTATGCTGAAAATTTTCGAAGAGTACTTTTTTGCTAATTAATACAATATTTAGTTTATCTGACATTGTGACATTGTTTAGTTTATCTGACAACTGCAAAAAATCTGCTGGGAATTCATTTATTATGAAATGTTATGTTATTTTTGTGTAGATATTACTTTTATTTTCAAAGACAATTTATCTTTCGTTCTTCAGAATGTTTCTTTTCCTATTTGAAGAATTTGTTTTATGGAAAACTTGAAGACTTCTCTTTTTCATTCTGAAAGTGAATCCGAAATATTCTTCGCCTCTCTTGGCTTTTCCCCATCAACCTTTTAAAGAAGGGGTTTAAAACAAAATCTAAATTGCATGAAATTATTCCGAAAACTATTCCCGGAAAGGCGAGAAATTGGATTCTATGAGAACATATTGGAGCCCGAAAGTAAGTAGAAAAAAATAAAAAGAACCAAAATGGAATAAAACCTAGAATTCACATTAGGTCTTTCCATCTAAAGAGTTTTCATTTTATGATCTTAAAAATGGAAAAAACAGATAAAATGGAATGATTCGTTTCTCAGTTTCCTGAGAGAAGTGATCGCAACTGTTCTCTTTATTCCATCGTCGACATCAAAGGGTAAAATGTTTCCTTTTTTTCAGTTTTATACCCTCTAGTCTTGTTAGAAATGTTATTAGAAACACCCTTCAATCTAGTGTGTAAAAATAATCTGTTTTGAATCTGTCAAATAAAAACAAGAATTCAATGAATGTTTTTATGCAAACTGGAACTGCAATTTTTCGGATATGCGTTTCAGTTTTAATATGAACCTACGCCAAAAATCTATATTTATGTAAACAACTAGCAAAAGTGAAATGAATAATTTTGGAAAAAAATTTATTTTTTAAATTCACTTCCAAAAAGAATATATATATATATATATATATATATATATATTATTTCGATAGGCACACGAAAAACAAAAGAATTTAAATGCAATAATCCAAATTTTTTTCATCTATTTCTGTAATTTTTTCTATATTGAAAGTTAACTATTGTTGTGTTTGTTTTTGGAGATATTTTACATTTAGAACAAATTAAACCAGAAATAATAATTTGTTGCAATACCAAAGACTAAAAGTTCAAAGTTAACGTCTTTGCTTACAAATAGATGTTTAAAAATATGTAGAATAAACTACAAAAAGCAGTATGATATGCCACAATTACGACACAATTATATAATAATACGATTATGCCTCGTTGAAAAGGACTGGCTGGGTATTTGAAGGTAGAATGCATTTCTATATTAAAACTGCCAAAAAATGATAATTAATAATAAAATTCAACTGTATATATTTAATATAAAAAGTCATCAAACTGAACAAGAAAATGCCTTAACATAATAAAATAATTTTCTAATTAAAATTCCCAATCGCGCATTGTATCTTCTATTTTTAAATGAGCGATTCTTGTATATACAAAAATTTATATCCTGTATCTCTAACGATTTGGATGAAATTTTATATCTATATAAATTTTGCATTTTAAGTTTATTTACATAGGTGCCTTTCCTGAAAAAACGCGATTTTACACACAAAAAAATAATTTTTTTATAACTAACTATTAGAGACTTTCGATTTGCTCTCATGCTGGCATTGTCATATAGAGCCATCTCGGAACCAATTTCACAAAGGAAAAATAGAGTGCAAGTTTGAAAATATAAATAAAGATAGATAAACGATTAAAAAAATGCTGAGCAAAGTTGTCTTTCAGATATTGTTTAGTATTAAACTACATACTCGTCATTGTGTGCAATGTACAAAACTAAACTGATTCTAGACGCTGTATAACAGAATACAAATAATTCAAAGAAGGATTTTAAATAATGCTGCATTTAATTTCTTTGTGCAATATTTTGCAAAGTCATTGCATTATAGAATTTTTGCAGAGTCAATCTTTCAGTTGTAACTGCGTCCGTATAAATCGTTTTATCGAAGTGAGCAGAAAAAATTTAGCTAGCTTAGAACTGAAACTTAGAAGCGGATTACAAATATTTGGATGCATTGTTTTATGATTTCATTTTTTTTCTTTAATGAGTATAAGAAGAAATCAGAAGATCATTTCGAGTGAAGAAATGTAGTGCAGATATTTTATATATTCTTTATATTTCCATAGCTAATATTTCAAGGAATTATAAAATTTTAACTAATAATAAAGGCAAAAGAATGTGTTTGTGTCATTGCATTCTACAAATCCGACCATTTTGTTTAGCAAGTATATTTTAGATACTGGGAATACACTATTCGGAATGATGTTGCAAAAATTTCAATCAGAAATTGAATCAATTAAAATAAAGATAATTTTAGATTCCTTTCATATGTAACTCTCGTTTATTAATATTTTGTTTATAAAATATTAACACACAAAATTAATTTTATATCATTTTAGAATTCAAATGTTGTTTTTTTAATGTGGCAAATTGTATTTCCCTACAAACTTTGCAGTAATTTTGAAAATTGTTAACCGTATTTTATTTCCTAATTTTTATATATTGATTTAATTAATACGCTGAAATGTTGACTGGTTTCACAGGCTTAGTACCTATTCAAACGATTTTTTTTTTACATATTTGAAAAATAAGGAAAGAAAGTCTTTGAATACCCCTCCCCCTAGTTAATATATAGAAGATTGAATAGAATTAGTACAATGCAAAAGAAAATGTGTAGCTTGAAATAGATGATTCAGAGATTCATGAGTTTAATAGCTTATAATGTCGCACGATTCGTATCTTTTAGAAAGTTTCATCGGCACAATAAATAGAACACGTATAAGGTTATTAAAATAGCAGAGTTTTAATGTTTCTAAAAAATATAATATTTTATAGATACTTTTTTGAAGTAATCATGAAGACCAGATTAAGCACAAGCGATTTCACTATTTACCAGTTTTAAGATGTTTAAAATCACTGAGATTAACCCGTTAACTGTTGTTTAAATGAAATGAGATTAACTAGTTAATTATTTATTAAATGCATTGGGATTAACCAGTTATATTTGTTAAATGATTTTGACGACTATACTCGTCATGGAAAAAGTGCAACATTTTGCAAAATGACAATTTTTTTCAATGACAATTATGTATATTTATATAATAATTGTTTAATTATAATTATTATAGTTAATTATTTAATAAAAATTCTTGATGTATTAGACGGTCACTAAAGACGGCTAGCAAATGTAAATGATTCTGAGGTCATTAAGAGTTCATATTTATATACATATCATAACAGTTGTCCCAGATAATTCTGATTGGTATGGCATTAACCTGCATTGATTTGCAGTTGCCTGCAGTTTTTAGTTGCCATACAGCTTGTTAAAGAATTCTTGGATACTTAATTATGTACAATTCCATTTGCGCAGACGTAATGCGCAGGCGTAATATACTAAGAGTGAGGCTCAATGCTCCCCCCCCCCCCCACGAATGAAATTTGGATTAAAAGAATTAGGAATTTCATTTAATGAATGGTATGCATACTTCAAGAAAAGAGTCTTATCATCCAAATAGTATAATACCCAAAGCACGGAACTGACTATGATTTTTAATATTGTTTTTATAGAGAAGAATGTAGCAAAAAATGTAAGCACTCTCGAATTTTGAATGAATTACTTTTATAAGACAAAACGAATAAACTTTCCAGTTTATAAATCAGTAAGTATATTTTAGAAAGCTCAAATAAAAACAATTATTTGAAATAACGAATTCCTTTAAGAATTCATAACAATCCTTATCTTTATTCAAAAGCCGGCATCAAATGATAAACTTCTTTTGATTTATTCTCTAGTTACATATTTAATTTTTTCCCTCAGTTTAAATTTTTTCCGATATAATTCTTTTTCTTGAGTTTTAACCTTTCACTCCTTTTTTTCAATAATAATCAACTTTTTTTATTTATTAATTAGCTCAAGAATCAAATGCCTATTCATTAGCAATCCCTCTGAGTTCTCTTGACAAAGAAGTGTCTAACAAAAACACGAACAATACCTTCCGCATAAAATATCCCTTGTTTAATTAAAGATACCTCCTTATTTAAATAGAATGTGCATAAATTGATTCCGATTAATTACAGAGATAGCTTTTTTGTACTTTTTAAAGCATTTTTTTATAAATGTTTCATTTATTTTTTTCTTCCTTAATTTGATTTGTAACAGGCCATCTTTTAGGAGAATTTTAAGAAAATGCTAACTTTTTCTCAGTGGTTTATGTGGGATTCGGGCTTTTTCCCCCTCTTGAATTTAATTTGAATTTTTGTTGTCAAGGAATAAAGTAGGTTGTTCAATAAAGTTAATTAAATAAAGTAATATTTCTCTCAAATATACTTTCTATTTAACTTCTTTGTATTGTTTCATTTACGGACGATGTGTTTTGTAATAAAAAAATATAAATATTGTTTTCAAATTTAAAAAAAAATATTACAATATTGGCAAGAAAATATTTCGTAGATATTTACGCACACACACACACAAAAAAAAAACAAAAAAAAAAACGCATGCTATTTTTTACATTCCTAATTTTTATATTAGGTAAGATTTTTGATTTTTTCCCGATTTTTTTTAGTCAGAGTTGAAAAGAAAACCCATTTAATAATCTGAAATTCTCAAAAAACTATTCATTATAAAATATATAAGTATTTATTCTAGAAAAACACAGTCTTACAACTTCCGATTTCCAGTAATTCATTCTGTCTCTACTTTACTTTTCTTCTTTTGTTTCTATATTTTTGAAACTTTGATCACTATGTTCTATTTTGTTGTAAAGAAATAAAATATGCAGACCGATAAAGAAAATCTAGAAATTTTGGCATAACATATTCATACACTGATTGGAATGATTTGAAAATTCACTAAAAAAACTCTGTGTAAGCTAAGTGTACATTGCGAAACTATTTAATCTGAATTTGTAAATTTTTTTTCTTAACTTTTAAATAATTTCAAAATGCGATGAATGAGTTATGCGAGCAATAAACTGCATATATAAGCAAAAATGCCCGATGAAATAAATTCGTTTCATTTGTAAACTTGTATATTAAAAAAATAAAAAAAAAATAGAGGGAGAGATGTTCTCTGAGAGTTTCCAAATAATTAAATATCGAATTTTCCTGATAAAGGATGAATCATTTATATTCATAAAAGCATAACTAACTGAACATAAGCACATATGATAATTTTTAATTGAACTCATTTTATGAAAATTAAAACTTAATTTATTGATATTTCACCATATGTAGATAAAAATTACTGGCAGATGTCATGTTATTTTCGTGCGTAATACCTTAGAATGTACAAAGGAAATAAAATTTATGATTAATAAAAAAATGAAATCGTTATACAATTGTTGCTAAATTGTCACTAAAATCTTTCTTAAACTTTTCAGCATTTAAAAGAAAAATGATTGATAAAAATTTATTCAATGACATGGATTTCTATAGAAGAATAATATGGATATTTAATTTTTCTATCGCTTTCAATTATTTTTATTAATTTTGCATTTCATAAATTAATAAAGTAACGATGAAATCATATATATTATTGATGTCAAATCACGGGCTTCGTACAAATTACTGAATAATAAATAAAGTAAATAAAATTTGAGATTAATAAAAAATGAATTATTTACAAAATTGTTGCCAGATTGTCATTACAATTGTTCTTAAAATTCTCGGTATTAGAAAGAAAAAGAATTGATCAAAAATTATTCAATGATTTGGATTTCTATGCAGAAAAATATGGATATTTGGTTTTAATATTGCTTTCAATTAATTTTATTAATTTTGCATTGCATAAATTAATAAATTAACTTCGAAATCTCATACATTATTAATGCTAAATAGTGAACTTCGTGCAAATTACTGAATAACAAATAATGGAAATAATATTTATGATTAATAAAAAATTAACGCTTTACAAAATTGTTGCGAAATTGTCACTAAAATCGTTCTTAAATTTCTCAGTATTTGGAAGAAAAAGAATTGATCAAAATCTATTAAATAACATGGATTTCTTTTGGAAAAAATATGTATATTAAGTTTTTATATCGTTTTCAATTGCTTTCATTACTTTTGTAAATTAACTCTGAAATAGCATGCTTTATTAATGTCGATTAATGGACTTCATGCAACTAGTGAATAATAAATAAACGAAATAAAATTTGTATTTAATAAAAAAGGAACTCTTTACAAAATTGTTGCCAAATTGTCAATAAAATGTTTTGTAAACTTTTCAACATTTGAAAGAAAGATTGTTTGAAATTAACTCAATAGCATCGATTTCTACAGGTAAAAATATGGATATTTAGTTTTTATATTGCTTTCAAATACTTTATTAATTTCGCATAAATTAATAAATTAACTATGAAATAACTTACACTATTAATGTCAAATCATGGTCTTCCTGCAAATCACTGAATAATAAATAGATTCAAATTCATGATTTGTAAAATTCAATTTTATATTTACATTGCATTTCATTCCTCTTTCAATTATTTTTCTCTAATTAAAAGCAGTAATTCTTTTTTTTTCTAAACAATGAATTAAAAGCAAAAAAAATTTTTTTAATGAAATTAAAGAAAAGTAAGAATTTTAAACTTAAAATGTCTAAAATCAATAATTTTTATTATTTCTTTGCTTTATTGACAGTTATGCTCTTTAAGATTCCTTCACAATACAGTGCATTCCATTGATGAAAGTTTTCGAAAAGGTAAATGAAACTTCTCCAGGGAATTCTCGAGTAAGAATGCTAAATTACCGGTGAATTTTTATTCTTCGGGTCATTAAATATTTCTCATTAGGTAAATGGAAAACCTCTCTCCATTAGAAAATGCTACGACTTCATTCTTTTTCAAAAAATTTTGCGCTAATGCAGAAATGAGAACTAGAATGCTTACCGCTGATGGAAAAGAATTTATCTTGTTTTGTTACAAAAGAAAAGAAAGGGTAAATGCCTTTTTATTTTAGAAGCTTTTATTATAAAATAATTTAATGGATTTTTCACGAATATCTCTGATGAAATTTTTCCCTTTATCATTTGTTATTAAAATCTTAAAGAAGACTCATTTTTATATTCATTAATTTTAAATATTAATTTCTTAGCTTTTAATAACAAAAAACACATATTTATTTTTGTTTATTTTCTTGTTTCACTTTTGAAAAGAATTTGCGATTATGAAACAGTCACACTGATGTTGGGACTCTTCATTTCTTCCATTAAATTTATTTATTAGTTTGTTAGCTTTTAATGAAAAAGTTATTCATTTTTAAAGCTTCTTTTTTCTCTCTTTTTCAATTGTATTTATTTCCTCTTTTTATCGTTTTTCATCATTTCATCATGAGTCTCCATATCGTATCAATTTCCATTTTTTATTATTATTAGTAGCATTTTATTTTAAATGACTTCGAAGATACATTAATAGAGAAACCTGTTATTTTTATTTATTTGTTTTAATATCTAGAATGTTTCACATAATCAAATGAATTTTTAATTCCTTTCTCTTTTAATGTTTTAATGATGCAGGTTTTGTTTTGTCACTATTATTTAGAAGAAAATAATTTCTTATATTAACTGGTTTCTAAA
>JAPMOR010076498.1:0-10851 GCA_026543865.1 Argiope aurantia
ATAATAAAAGAATTAATTAATAAGTATATAAAAATGTAAATATTAACTTAAATTATTAATAAATAATTAATTTTTTAAATATCAATATTATTGTAAAATTAAAAATAAAATATCATTAAAAATAATAATATAATAATTAACAATTTCTAATGAAAGTAGTAACAGCTAAAATTCAAATTCTAGAAAAAAATAAGGGTTAAATTACCAACTCATGACCGACAACATTTATTGCATAATCTATTATTGCAAGTGTATTTCTAGTACTATAATCATAACATGTAAAGTCAGTCAGTCAGTTTTGAATATGTGCCAAAAATAGTTGTGATTATGAAGGTAGCTAAGCCAAAATTTTTAACATTAATTTTTGAATATGTCTTTCCAGAGACGAATTAAGCCTTCTAGATGTTCTTTTTCACCTCCAAACTTTGAAAGCTAAAGTTTTTAGGTGATAAAAAATCTTTTATCGATTTTGATTTAATCTTTTTATATGTAGTTTTAAGTAATAAATTTTGACAAACTGAAATAGCAAAACGCTTAATTGTACTTTTAAGCAGACCACTTCTTAAAACTTCATTTTCTTGGTTTCAGTATAAAACAATTCACAATGGAAATTTAAAATCAATTTTCATCAAAATAGTTTGAAACCATAAAAAATCTTTCTTAATACGATTAAAATAATATTTAATAATAAGATCAGTTTTTTTTTAATTACAAAGCTCCATATTTTTTAGCATTCTAAATTAACATGGCATAAGATTTGCCAGCGATAATTAATTGAAAATATTATTAAAATAATATTCCAAAATTTATTAAAACAATATTTGATTTTAATTTGAAAAAATTCGAATGCACGGCCGTTATAATTAAATAAAACCATAAAACTAAATAACTTTCAAAATACCACAAAAAATTATTGAGTGCTCGAAGTCCTTTAGGCAACTACTTTGGCTTTGTAATAATCCGACCTTGCCTCTTCCCAATCACAACTATAACTAAAAATGTTGTAAGAATAAATGCCTAACAGAATCGTTTACCTTTATTGAAGTGCTATTTTATTTTTCTCATTCCTACGTGCTCTACTCAAATGCAATCTATTGTGATTAATCTATGATTATCGTAAGAATTTTTTTTCTATTTTCCTTTGACATTTTTGTACACAATACATTCCTACTGACGGATCAAATGTTGTAGATATAAAACTCAATCTCGAAGCTATACAATCTCGAATATGTTCTTCTCTTTGTGGAGAATATGGTAGATTATATTCAAGAATTTAATTAAAATTTAATTCCTTACTAAATATTCTCTTATTTATGCAGCTAAAGTTCATTAAAGATGTTTAGATAGAAATTATATTTTCTATACTTATTATCCAGACAACAAAGTAATACCATAATAATAATAAAAAAACATGTAAATTGCGATACACATTCGCAATTTACATTACATTTACAATTACATTACATTTACAATTAATTCGCAATTACAATACACCTTCGTTTCAATTAGTTTTTCTAATAATTTCAGTTACAAAAATTGCTTTGATTCATCCGCTCATTATTAAGGAAAATACTTTCATTCAAATATTATTCCATTTGGCTGTTTAGCCGCCTTTCCCCCGCTAATAATAAAGATGAATGTGTGTGTGTGTGTGTATTGATACTCTACGAGACAGGTTGTTTAATCTACGACTACCAAATATAGCATAAATATACTCTGAAAAGTAGAAATATGCAACTCAGAGTATTTATTTCATTTTCAATTAATTGGAATTAATCTAGATTAAGTCGCTTTTCAGTAATATCTCCCAAAGATAATATTACCCGACAGTGATTTTTACACTATTGTAAAATTTAAATTATATCAATAATTAATTTGATCAATTTTAAATATATATAAATATATCAATTATATCAATAATTAATTATATCAATACTCTTTAATTATATAATTTTTTTGTCATCCATATCTTAGTTGAATCTTGGCAATTACTTTTAAAATATTTTTCCAACAACTATTCTTTCTTGCTGAATTAAAATTCAATTTACATTTTTTCATGTTTCATCAAATATTTAATCTCAACATTTTCTTCCATTGTTGAGAACTAAAGCTGATTAAAGTTTTTTGTATAAGCTGCGCAGTTTACATGAGGAATGAAATTTCATTATTTTAATTGCAATTGCAATTTGAAAATATAATACTTTGCCAATAACATTTTGGAAGTCATTGTCATATCACAGGATTCGACTTCCTTAAAATGGTTCCTGTGAGCAATAAACAGCACAGGTGACGTTATTATTGTTTATCACAATTTGAGGTCTAAAAATACTTTGTTAAATGAATCATGAACATCATAAATATGTAATTGAAAATACATACAACCAATATTATCGGTGAACCAACTAGTCTCTGCAGGCAGCTAGTTAATTAATATGTCGCAATATGTTAAGAATAATTCTCCCTCCCCCTACTCTCTCTTTATGTGTGTGTGTGTGTGTGAAGTTAATTTCCTCCATGATTTGAAAAACACACAATTTAAATTAGTTGTATTCTGAAGTCGTATTTTGTTATTATATTTGAATTTATTTTTATTATTATATTTATTATATTTTATATATTTGATTATTTTATTTAGTATTGTATTTGTAGTTTGTCAGTTACATTTGAAGTTGTAAAAAGTTGCATTTTGTTAAAATCCACATTCACTAAGTCACTTTCCGATTTTAATCATTTTTCCTACTAGTAAAATTTAAATTCATCTTCAAGAAAGATTAAATTCTACAATTTCAAATTCAGATACGTTCTCATATCATTAAATACAAATTATATCTTTCATCATTTTAATATTAAGTAATATTCCTCGAAATCTCGGCTTTCCTGAAGGAAACTGCTAGAAATTCTTTGCGCGGAAGAATAATAAGACACACTGTAATAGATACAAAAGATTTTATACAATCCTTTGCACTGCAGTATCTGAAACTCAAATCAACATTTCCTTGGTTCTTAAAAGCTTAAATACTTCTAAAGTATCCAAATGCAATGATACTAAATAGAATTTCGCTAATAACAATTCTAGATCTTAAAATATGCTAAGATCCCAACACCATGGGTATTTAATACACTATTTCTGTCATAACTGAAAGACATTAAAGTAATGAGCGAAGGCTATCCACACCGAAAACGGAATCATATTATTCAAGCGAAAACCATCTCTGCAATCCCTAGAAGTATATGCCGCTTCGCCTAGCATTAATTCCCAACTCAAAGGACCAGATATTAGTGGAAAGGACAGAAATATGGGAAGAGATTGCACAGAGTGACTTGCACCGTTTGACTTCAACATCGTGTGGTAATCTGGGCCATTTCAGGAAAACAGCTGGACTGCGAATTCCTTTATGATCCCATCATCACTGCTAAAGAGGTAATTTATGCCCGTGCAATGGGGCGTAGAAATTGCTCTACAAATCTGTCGATAGGCATTAGCAAAAGTTTGTTTGAAATGGATTGTAAAATGGATGTAAATTACTAGGTATTTGCCACTTGGCTGTCTGATAGTTTGGGTTTTGCTTTTAAACATAGTTTATTTCAGTTTCAGAAAGAAATTTATTGGTGAATGTTCGAAGTTTTATTATATGAATTCTTGCTATTACTTTTTATTTTATTTTTACTTTCTCGTATACGAAGAATAGATAAAGTATAGTAATTGTCAAAAATAATCGAACTCGAGATTTTGACGAATCACCACGTTTTAGACCTTCCTGAGTTTGGAAAATGTCTATCTGTCTGTGACAAGATAATTCCGAAACGCGGTTGAAATTTAATATATGGCCTTTACATCAAATTTTCAGCTTTCTATCAATTTTGAGAAAATCTGATCAGAGGAAGTCCGTCTAACCGGCTGTTCGAATATAAGTTAAGAAGGTAATTACAAAATGTAGAGATATAGATAAATAAAATTAGGTACGCAGAATTAACATCTGTAGTATAGACACCAATTTTGAGCTAAATGCGACTACGGGTTGACTGCCTGTGCACCATATGAGCGGTTCTTAGTATAAGAAAAATCTAATGGAAAGAAAATTCCTCTCGTTATGTTACAAAAATTTGAAGACTGGGGTGACAATGTAGATGCAATTTTCGTCATCTGACATAGTTTAAATCTCATTCAAAAATTGCTCTGCTATAACTTTATTTGGAGGCGTAGATTTAAATAAATTTAACTAATATCTTTAAAATGTTTTTATGGATTATGATTTAAAAATAAGCTCTTTAAGTATATTTATTTCCAGTTCAGGAAAAAAAATTTACATTTGTATTTTGAAATATTCCTCAGTACTTTTCAATACTTAAAAAATAATATTATGAAAGATCTGGAATTCTGACAAAAAAAATCTAAAGAAAGATGTACTATCAAAAACAATTTATTGATTGAGAAAAACTTATTCCCAAATAAAATGAATTTAATTTATTTTTACTGCGATATATTTTATTTTTAAAAATAATCTTACAAAATTTGAGACTATTTTTGTTAGGGAATTTTTATGGACTATTGGATGAACAAAAATGTTATAGAATCCTAAAAGAACTGAAATAGCTGAATAATATTCACATTCGATTGTTTCTAAAATAATATAAAGTAATTGAAAATATTTAATCTATAAAACAAGCTACTATTTCGATTTCAGCTGCAAAATATTATTCAGTGACTGATTTCCTTTTGTTCAATATCTTGAAAAAACTTTCTTTCAAAAAAAATTCTAATTAAAATTTTTTATTGAACTTACTCGACTTCTAACATTTCCAAAATTAAAAAAATAATAATACAACTGCATCATGAAAGTAAATATTTTCCTTATCTCAAAGCTTTTTTAAAAAATTCTGAGAATATCCTAATAAAGGTAAAAAAAAAAAAAAAAAACACCGGAAATACAGCTATTTTTCTATTGTATAAAAAGTTTTTTTCCTCAAAGTTTTTTAAACATTTAACCTCTATAAATTTTTATAATTCTTTAAAACAAATATTTTTTTAAAGAAGAGATAATTAACTAATGTTATTTTGTGGAATTTTAAACAATAACCATTTGTGTCCCATGGAACATAAAACATTTAATAATACTCTATTTAGTTCAATTTATTTTTATTAAAATCTAGGAAGAAACAAATTTAGATTAAATGAAATTTAAAAATTAATGTATAGTTATATGATGTTTACTTGTAATACTTATATAATGTATATAGAATAGTCATGTTTATGTATTTTATATTATGGTATTTTGAATAAAAATTAGCTTCTTTGGTACTTTTGATAATTCTAGCAATTCCTTCCCTTCATAATTGAATGCTATTTTAGAAAATTCGTAAAGTAAAATTTTTAACATTATTATTATAAAATTTTTCTAATAATCATTATTTTTAAAAAATTACATCAATAATGCCAGTAAGTATAATGTACTCAAAGAAATGGTCTAATCTTCTCTATTTGTAGGTTTTGTAACAAATTTATGACCATTAAAGCAACGGAAATGAACGGCATAAATTTATGTTTGAAATAAATTTTGCGATTATAATGTTTAAACTTTCAATTATTATTATTTATTTTTTTGCACAATATGAACAAAATAGGCAGAATATTTGATATTGCTTTAAAAATATTTATTACTGAATGATTACTAAACAAAGCTATCTTAATCTAAATTATGTAAATGAATTATGAGCAAAAGAAAGCAGGACTTGCATTGTTAAAATCATTCTCTCCATATATATTTTAATGTAAAAAGTTTTCATTATATCTTTTATTTCAAATTATCTTTATTATCATAAGAAGAATTCTTAATGTTTGAAAAATGTTAAGCTCTGGACAATAAACCTGATAATCATGTTCATATCATTTGTTTAAAATTTCTTTCATTTTAATAAGAAAACTGAAATTTTTTAATAAACATTTCGTTCTCGAGCTATTTTAATTTTTGCTCGATTTTACACAAAGCTTTCAGAAAATTTGTTAAAATCCTGTTATTCTCAGAGCCTACAAAAGATTATTTAAAAAATATATATAAACAGCTTATACTATTTATAAGAGGTAAGTATTATTCAATCACATTAATCAAAATAGCACCTTAAAATAAATTAATAAAATATTTCTTTTTAAAATAATAAAAGAAAATTTTAAATATTTTTCAATTATTTATAAATACTTTTTATAAAATTTAAAAGTGTCTCAAAATCTTTAAAACTATGAAAATTTGTTGACTGAAAATAATCAGACTTTTATTATTTCAAAAAGGGTGTTTAAATGTAAAGGCATTTTTTCCCTTGATTTCGGTTATAAAAATACAATCATAGAAACCTACAAGAAAAAAAAAGCATTTTTTTATATACTTATGATCTTAGACCTGATATTAGCAATATTTGAGACACTTAAGCTAAATATGAAATCAATTCTTCCCTATTTGCTTCACCTCCTGTTTATAATAGCACATTCTACGCGAAATGTGTGGTTCTAAATCATGTATACAGAGATTGGTTCCTTTAAATTTGCCCTATTTTAATGTCTGCCGTTCATTTAGTTATCGGAAATTCTACTTAATGGAGTAAGAAGCATTGTCTGTCTGGACACTGATGTGACTTTCGCTGTTTCAATTGGATTTGAAAATAAATCGTGCATTCTCACCGTGCAGGATAGATTGAATATGGTCACTCATATATTTTTATTTAGATGAAAGTTGTTGAAGAATAAAGTAAACCTAAAATGTATTGTGCTGTAGATTGTTGTATTTGTGTGGTTGAACAGAAATAAAATGAGTTCAAATAGATGAAGTTTTGCTACATATGCAAAGATTACACTTTAAAGAAAAACAAAACAAAAAATGTTAATAACTTCACAAAGACAGATTATTTTGATAACTTTGATATTTGACTCGGTAACAGGATAAAAACAGGTATGTAAAACTTGTACGGAATATTTCCAAAGATGGACAACCGGTAAAAGAAAAGACCAAGAATTTGGCATACCAATAGTTTGGCGAAAAACTAAACGCCATTTCAGTGCCTAATATTTCTGACTAATAAATATTAAAAATAATCGGAATTAAATCGAAATAGCCATAGCAAGTGAACTTAGCCTGATTTATTTTCTGTAAAAAGCTTGGTCCCTTAAGATGAAGTGCTGATGTCAACATTTTACCAATTACTAGAGCTCTGTAAAGACAAATATTATCCTTCTGATCATCTTTCTGATGCCAATGAAGGTGACATTAATTATGAAGTCATGTCATCAATTCATCAACATTTCAATCAGAGTGACTTAAATGACATCACCAGAGATCGCAATCTATAAAAAGTGGCTTCCGAATCATTGGATTTCAGATTAAAAGACAAAAATTTGCTGGATCAAAAAAATAAATAACATTTTTAAAGGAAAAGATCTGCTAACATGCTTTTCTCAAGAAGCCAATCTTGTATCTCGTCGAGAAATTAAGTCCTAAAAACAGGGTCCTACTGTATATTTTTCAGATAATTAATGCCTATTCAATGACAGCTCAAAGAGAAGTTTGAAATGTGCCCATATAATCAATGGAAACATATGGTTCAATAGAATTTTCATACTCTGTATATTGTGTTTTTCTAGTTTCTAAAAGGCAATCATACTATAATTTGCTCTTCATTGACAAGATAATATGAGCATCTTTTTGTAACATCTTATCTAACTGCAATGCTTTATATTATGTTTCTACATAATTTCTACGTAATTTCACAATTTTTTTACACATCATTAACTGCAATGCATATAATATTGATATTTTACCATTATTAATCTTAAAATTCCATTCTTGTCCTAATATGACCAGAAGTGGCGCTTCCAATATAAAACACAAAAAGTAACAAATTTAAATTAACGATTTGTAGAGAAATTGCATCAAAACATCGATGGATAAAATATATTCACTTTTAGCACATATTTCGCAAAACATACAAATTTAAACCAGTGACAAAAAAATCTAAAAAATAAGAGTGCTGCCAAATATACTGTTGAAAGATAAAAAATATATATATACGACTTTAAAACTTCTACAAAGTAATTAGAACCTCAAACCACGAAACAAAACTCATTATATTCTCATTAAGATGTTTTCATTCTCTTAAACTTGTCGACTTCCATTTATTTATTTTTTTCTTACTGTTAACACAGACTAAAGTTAAAAGTTAGTCGCAATATCGATCAAAGCTCCAATTTAAAAAGAAACACTGAGAAATTAAGTCTGCGGTTCCTTAACAATGGAATATAAAACTGTGCATCACTCTTTCCATTATTCTACCAAAGACAAATGAAGAAAAAATATCATTCGTTGACAAGAACGGGAATCTTTTCTAAACGAGTTTTAAATTAAGAAAGTTGGAAATATACTCTTGAGATGTTTGATTGGGTAAATGAAATTGGAATAGCTGTTTGATAAATATTGATGTTTGAATAAAGATTCAGCCGGAAGTAAAATTTTTGCTCAAACATTAAGTACATTTTAAAAGACTTTAAAGATATGTCGAGTGTTCTAAATTGAAGAAAAATATCTTTATTAGCTTTAAATCGACTTTAATAAGTCAAATTACTGCCTTCAGTGGTCTGAATAAACGGAAGGTTTAATGTCAAATACTTTTAAATTAAAGCATTCAAATTAAAATATATCTCAGTAATGCGTATATTTGAAATATAGTGTTTGATAAAAACAAAAATTTACAAAGAGAAAAACTAAGCAGTTATGCGTAGAAAGCTTAGTCACAAACTTATTAATACAAAAATGTGGGATTCATATTTTAAAGAACTGCAGATATATCTTACATATAATGTTTATATACTAAATGTTTATATACTACTATTAATGTTTATATACTAAATTGTATTTTAATTTTAAAATTTATTTGTTAGTGTTGCGAGAAATTCAATGATTAGTTGTAAATAAATTTTATTCTGATCTTTCAAATTAAACCAATTAATATATTTCAGTAATTCGTATGTATTGAAATATACTGATATTGAAATTATTTTATTTGTCTTAAAGATTATTTGCAATTGTAGCGTAAAATTCAATCAATGGTCAGCTATAAATTAATTTTATTCTGATATTTTAAATGAAACCAATTAAATTAACATATATTTCAGTAATTCGTATATTTGAAATATATTGATTAATGAAAAAAATTATAAAGAAAAAAAAATAAGTAGGAAAATGTAGGAAGCTTAGTCACAAATTTACTAATACAATATTTTGGGATTCATATTGTAAATAACTCCACATATGTTTTTCATATTAACACTATTAATATGTTTGAACTAAATTTTATTTTATTTCAATTTTAAAAATTTAATTCGTTTGTTTTAAAGGAAATGCAATGGCTAATTGTAAATAAATTTTACTTTGATCTTTTGTCGCAAAATGAATGATATATTTTGAAGCTAACAATAAAAATTATAATGCAAAAAATGAATATAGAAAAGTTTAATTTAATTAGCACGACCTAAACCTTTTCGAATGGATATCTGACGATAGGAATGGCAATTAAACCAGGAACTGACAATTATTCCAGTGATAATTTTTGATGTAAAATTTAGAATTCGCTTCCATGTAAACTGTTTGGTTTCGAACTTGTAAATTTTCTGCGTTAAGCCTAATCCTTACTATCGGACGAACGCTGAGGCTGAAAAATAGTGACTATGTGGAAACAAAATTTTGAATATTTTAGTCTTCGGAAATAAAAGCCATCGAAATGTTACTATTGTAATATTATTTGGAATTGATATTTAGATCTCTTGAAGTACAAGATTAATATTTAGTTCTCTTTAAGTACGATGAAAAAGTTTTATAAAAATTAGCCGAAATCCTTAGGTGGATATTTGTTGTCATGTTGTTACTTATGGCATTTGTCATATGCAAAAATGCTCCAGAGCACCCAAGGGCAGAAGTCTAATTTCTAGCTCATATGTAGATGACATTTACACAAATGCTCCCACAGCCCCTTTTTACAGGAGGGCTGTTCCACACACCTTAAAGATAGAACACAAAGGGAAAAACAAACATGCCCTAACCGAGATTCGAACCGCGGGCGGCCAGATCACGGGAAAGACACATTACCCCTAAGCCATGACGGCAGGATACTTGCAAAAAGTAGGGGCAAACTGAGTATTGTCTGTAATTTCGAGTTTCCAATAAAAACTGTGAATGTCATTTTCCCATGTTCTCAATTACAACTTTAATATTAAAAACTTCATATATTTATTTCCTCTTACTTTCCAAATATATTTCTATTAACTCTTTCATTTATATAACAACTATATTTAATATATAAATACTTTCTTCTGAAGAGGATTCTGAAAACAGGATTGCAAGTTCAACTGACAAATGCAGAGAGGTGATAGAAGGCACCCAGAGGATAAAGAATCACCATGCAACAAAGAGTCACAAACGAAGTTTAGTAAGTGAAAATCTCAAAATTATAGGGAGTCTGAGAATTGTCGGAAAATGTAAAAAGTTAATAAAATGATAACAAATGATTTTTTTAAGTGAAAGCACATCCTTAAAAGTTTTTTTTTTCATGTAGGTAACATGCCGATTTGAGGATACGTGGGTCGTAAATTACTGAAAACGAGAAAGTAGTTTAGAATCCTTATTTTCAAAAATATTAAAATTCAAAGAAAAAAAATGAAAATGTAAGGAATTTTAAATTCTTTAATTTGATATAAGCGTGTAGTGTAAAAATTGATGGAATTTTAAATTCCCAATAATTTTTACGCTCACTATATTTTTGCTATTTTTACTTACTAATCGTCGTTTAGGACCCTATGTTGTATACATTTTTTTT
>JAPMOR010076498.1:10861-26924 GCA_026543865.1 Argiope aurantia
GCAGTACTCATATTCAATAATAATAATAATAAATAAATAAATAACAATAAAAATGATAAATAAAATAAAACGCTTGGTTTCATTAAAAAATATCTTTACAGTAATTGCAATTTCAGCATTCCCACTTTAAATTCAAGTTGAAGTTTTACCGGAAATGTCAACAAATTAGGAAAATATATATAGTAAATTGAAACGATTTAAACAACAGTATAAGTTTGGTATGACTATCAAAATTTGAAGAGTAAAAATGTTTTGTTTGAGAAGAAGATATCAAGAGACAAGTTATTTGAAATATTTAATTGAAAATTGTAGCGAGCGGTAATACTGGCGAACCGGCTGGTCGCCATAGACGGATAGTAATAAATAATTTCAAGTGGGTTCAATTCATATTACACCATGGTCATAATAGCGGTTATCATTATCTCATGCAACATAAAACTGACAACTAACTCAGGCTTACTTGATACTACGATCTTTTCCTCCTGCGAAATGAGTAATTTATTTCAAAAATTAAATTGCTACGGCATATTTGCTTTATTTTCCATTAGCATTTCACCTGTCGTCTCCAAGCAAAATATTGAGGCCAGTTTTTGCCCTGAATTGCATTTTATGCCATTTTGGTGAGGTAGGATTAATAGTAATCAAGTATATTAATCAAATATTGGCTCCAAACCTTGGCGCATAAATGTTCGAGCCAACGAAAAAATACCGAGACGATAGAGGGGTATATATAAATATGGACACTTGCTGTTGCCAAATACAGGCGACATTTTGCCAAATATTGGCATAATTGGCGATTAATTATGTTGCCAAATATTGGACTGCTAGCAAATATTGGCGTAAAAATACTTGATGTCAACTATTGGTATCATATCTCGGTATCCCGCTAATAGAATAGAGCCCCTTTGGCATTTATCACGGGAGCATGACAGCAATTCAGAACATATTTAATTCAGCAATTCAGAAAGATATTTAAAAATCAGATGTAAACAACTTTTTTTGTTTTGGCGAAAACTAAGTATTCTTTAAAAGAATGAGAAAAGTGCACATTATGGAAGAGTTTATCTTCTGTTTTCAGGAATATTACATTTTTAAAGTTAGTGAAGCATTAATCTGTCACGAAAACCATTTTTATGCTAGAAAAGTTTCTCAAAAAGAATTCTTATTCCTCTCTGTCACTGCAGCAAACCAGAAAAGAGAATTGTTTTGCGTGAGAAGGTAACATAAAAATTTTAAAAGTATTACAAATGCTTGCCAAAGGAAACAAAATATGGTACAGCTATTACTTCAGTTTCTTTTACACACAACTGTGTTTTATGTTCAAATATTTGCGAAAAACATTTAAGTGGTTGTCGTTATAGTATAATACAGTATAAAGTTATAACAAAATCATAATGTATTAAATTTAGTCTATTCATATAAATAATATAGATCACTGATCAATATTTCACTGAGCAACAGAAAAATTAGAGCATCTATATTTACTTAAAAACAGAGTTCGTGTGCGTATGTGTGCATTTATGCTCTGTCCAAATAAGTTCATTATATTTAGAATCATGAATCTTTGCACACAAGTACTAATCATAATAAAAAATCAATACATTTCAAAGTAAATTTTAAAATTCAGTTTTTTTTTTCTTGTCATGTTTTTTGTGGTTCTTTGCTCATATGCCTGCTTAATATTGTTTCAAATGAATACAGGATTAAAACTCAGAACTATAACGGAAAAAATGAAAAGTTTTATGTTATAATTCTAACTTAATTTACTGAATTTTAAATTTTTTAAAAATAAATTTGTTTTTAAAAAATGTTAAAAATTAGGTTTCAAATTTCTGCATCTAACATTCTGAATCTTTAGATTTTCTAAAATTTGTGAGATCGCAATTCGAGCATGTCTTTTACTTAAGAGAAGTACGTTCAAAATACCTTTATAATTGAATTTTATTTATTTGTTCTTCTGATTAGCTGAATGATTTTCTTGTTTAATGATCCGCAGGAAGAAAGTTTACTTTTTCACTGATTTGGCAAAGAGACAAATTTTGAAATCAAATACTATGAATATTATTTTTATATAATTTAAATTCTACTAGTAAAGTTTGCAACAAACTATTTTATTTCATTGCAAAGCTTTTGCATTTTCAGTCATTTGTCCAATTTTTATCGTCTGTACTTTACTAAGTGATATCATTATCTCGAAAAAAAGTAAGAAAAAACAAAGTTATATTTTTACTTTTTTTCATAGCTTTATTTTATACCATAGGATTTTGATTTCGCTAGGAGAGTACTAAGCGGGCTCCGTTTGTAATCCATATAATCATCATGAAACTTCTACTTTTCAGTTTCGCGAACAATTTTGATATTGTTATTCGAATAATATATATTTTTTAATTATTTATGATAAACCAAATAAGAAAAGTAATCATTTTAATTTAAAATGAGATTTCAATTAATATAAATCTTGATTTATTGCATATTAACAAGAAGCAAATCTTAAATTATATATTGCATGTATATTGCAATAGTCTTTATTTTCATTCTAATCTTGTGAAATGTGATAATATTCCTTGCTGCATTTTCAAACGCACATAAGCAAAGAATTATAGAGAACATTTGAGAATATTTTACAACCGACATTTGAGGAAAAAAGTGATCCACAGATGTTTTAACTAATTTAATTAGTTATTTTTTATTACATTATATTTTTATATAAGCAGTAAAATTAGTAGAAAATGCTATTTAGTATAATAAATTGAAAAGTGTTAAAATCATCATAGTATAATAATGTTTTAGGCTTCAAAATGTATTTTTATTTTATTTTTAAAATGTGCTCATACATTCTAAGCCAGTAGTGACGCGGACACAAAACAATATATTTATTATCATAGAAATACAGTAATAAATCTAGTAACTAAAACAATAATAAGTATTGTTAAATGAAATCTATTTAAAAATTTTAGTTTACCTCGCCTCCCTTATTGTTAAACAATTACGAAAAATATTCAGATGCAAACTTTGGTAGTTCTATATCTAATGACTGCATCAAAGTTTTTGCATAGCACAATTTACATATAGTGTGCCAATCTATAAAATTGATCGTGTTAAGAAACGCAAAATGAAATTTATTATTTTTGAAATTTTTTAACAATTTGTATTTAGAATTATTTTTATAATCTATACTTATATAAAGCTCAATGCGTGTGCGTGTGCGTGCGTGTGTGTGTTGGCGCTCTACAGGCCAGACCGTTCGATCTACAGCTACCAAATTTGCATACCTTGCATACCTTGGAGGTCGGGAATGTGCACCTGGGTTCCCTTTTTTTTGAATTTTTAATTAGAATTTTAATTATTAATTAAAAACTAACTTTCCCGGCAAAAAATATTTTCATTTCCCCACCGCCAAATGAGTAAGGCTTCAAATTTTTTCCCCATGCTAAAGAAGATAGGCTTAAGAAATTTTCGGCAGATTATTTCAAAGGATTCTGTTTATTTTCTTAATGTTTTATGCATTTAAAGTTAAACATTGTTAATTAATCGATCTTTCAGATTCATTCTAAGGTACTTTTGAATTAAAATAAAACAGAATAAAGGAAATTAAAAATTTCTAATCTGCATACCGTTACCCCAACTGGCGTGGAAAATTCACGCATTTGCGTTACCATAATTTGCGTTGAAAATTCACGCATGCGCATTGTGTTCTGATTGTTGACAACGGACTTGGTTTTGAAGGCTTAATATGTTTTCGACAGATTATTTCAAACGATTCTGTTAATTTTTTTAGTGTTTGATGCATTTAAAACTAAACATTGTTAATTAATCGATCTGTTCATGATGAATCTGAGAAAATTTTGTTGAAAACTTCTTGAGATATTATATAAACTAAGAAAAATATTCTTTAGTGCCCATAAAGTTTAAATACTCAGCGACTCTGTTTTCAGTACTCATATTTTAAAAAAAATGCTTCGTTTCAGTAAAAAAAATATATTATTATATTTATTGCAGTTTAATCATTTCCACTTTAATTTAAAGCATAAATTCTACGGAAGTTAATAGAAAATTAGAGAGATACATATTGCGTTATGGCTGAAGGCCTTTATAATTTTATGAGTGAATTATACGACTATTAAAATTTTAAATTTTAAAATATTTTAATGAAGAAGCAATTAAAATGGGAGTTCCATAAAATATTGAATTATTAAAATTTTAACGTGCATTAAGATTGGCGAACTGGCTGGTCGCCAAAGGCAGCTAGTTGTAAATATAAAATAGGAGGAAATATTTTTTTTCTTGTTAATATTTTATATTTATTTGACACAATTATGCATTAAGGTTCCAACTATCTATTGTGAATTTCCTATTTATTGTGAATTTTTATTTATGAAATTCATATTTAATATTTTAAATCTCATTCTCCATCAAGAATTTTTACGCAAATTTATGTTTGCAAACAGGATATTCATAATGTAATTTTTCATTTTTGAACAATGCAGCATTTTAACTGTTATAAGATACTTTGTATATTACATTTCAAAATCTCTAACACTTGCTTGGAGTTCATTTCAAATTGCATTATTATTTTCAATTTATAAAAATAAATTTTTTTCGTATTTTCCGCTTATTGCTTTCAAATTATGGCTCTTGCTTTAATATGCCAATCAAATTAGTGCTATATTTAAACACCAAAATTGATAATACCACAAGATAAGTCGAACTTAGCTTCACAATTTTTAGTTTTATCCTCTTTTTTCTTTCTTATATACAAAGAGAAAATATTGTAATCGTCGTAAAATACGATTTCGAGGTTTTATGAATCTGCATTTCAGACCTGCGAAAAACATATTTTTGTAATTAAGTCCGTCTGTCTACGAACAAGATAATTCAAAATCGCTTTAAGCTATAAGGTTGAAATTTGACCTATGATCTTTAATCAAATTTTGAAATAAATACATTCAGAAGAAGCCTATCTGTTCGACTGTTGTCCTATTGCTGTGTTATGACTTATGGCACTTTGCAAGCCCGCTGACAGTTATCTGTCAGCGATTTAAGCCGATTGACCGTCTCTTGCTTTTTCAGTAGTATCAACTAGGGCCAAGATTACGACTTAGCTATTCACAACTCACAACCCTTTTCACAATGCAGACTTCATTCATGCATTTCATTCACTCATCCATAGATCGTAATATAGGCCTAAATGAGAGAACGATCACTCTGAACCAGTACCCCGTGTGCTATTACTCTCGACATGGAAGACTTCGCGGCCACAACTGATTTATACGTGCACCAGCCGCCACACACACAGAGAGTCTCGGTCGGCGGGGTTCAAGCTCGCAACCCAAGGATGCGAAACCAGAGCCCTACCAACCAGGTTATCCCGGCCTTCTGTTGTCCGAATATAATTTAACAAGATAATACAGAACGAAGAGAGCTAAATGGATAAAATATTGTTTTCAAATTTAACATTTAAAATATAGATCGATATCAAATTTGAAACAAAATTTGCCGAGGGATTGACCATCTGTAAGTTTGTTCTTTTATATAAATATACGCATAATAATTCAAATTTAATAATATAATAATATCTTAGACAAATGAAATTTTGTATACAATTTCAGCATCTAAAGTGCACATTTTAAACTACATTTTTCAAAAGGTAAGCCGTTCACAAGCATGTAAATGTAATTACTTAAAAACGTCATGACATAAATATATAAAATTTGGTATGTGATTACATGACTACCATTGAAGATGTGCGTCGAATTTTGCTTTCAATCCTACCTATAGATTAGGTTAAATTTTGGTTGCAAAATTCTACTTTTCTGATACTTTTGTATTAACAACCTCCCAGCAATTAATTCTCAATGATCGCAAGTTCTTTAGTTTTTTCGGAAAAATTTTCCAATATTATACGGTAAATAATATAGAAGTACGTTTATTACACAGTATTCTGGAAAGTTCAGGGAAGACCATTCCTGCTAATTTGTGTGAGTTAATATGCGTTAATATGAATAGCAATATGAATAATAAAATCAAAAGAATTAATTTGGTATTTACATATTTTATTCATTTTTATTTCCCATTCAACAGCATATTATACAAATATAATTTTGAAAAGGCAATGAAAAAATATATTTTGAAAATACTATATAAAACTTGTACTTCAAGCTTATGGAAAATTATTAACACAACATATAGTTTCATGAATTAAGTTGTATATTTCTTCAATTTTTTTTTTTATCACAGACTGAAAAACTTAAATAAATAATTCCTTTCATTATATAAATAATGAAAGAAATTATTTATCACGTAAATAAGAAATTATTTCAATATGTGGATAATGAAAGGAGTTATTTATTACTTAAATAAGAAATTATTTCAATATGTGAAAAATGAAAGGAGTTATTTATTACGTCAATAAGAAATTATTTCAATATGAATATAATGAATGAAATTTTTTATTACGTAAATAAGAAATTATTTCTGTATGTGGATAATGAAAGAAATTATTTATTACTAAATAAGAAATTATTTCAATATGTGGAAAATGAAAGGAGTTATTTATTACGTCAATAAGAAATTATTCATTATGTAAATAATGAATTAATTTAATTTTGTATCATTCCATGAATCAGAATAGATTATATAGCTTCTCAAATAACTTTAAACGTTTTAACTGATATCAGATTATCCTTTATTCTTTGAATTATTAAAAAAAATATCAACTAATTGTTTCCAACTCAAACAATATATTTACATGATACTGTAAAATATATGTCCTTCTTACAATTTTTTAAATATTAGTTTCAACTTTATTCAACTATCTCAAAAGATGAACTGTATTGTACAATATTTCCTTTTCAATTTCAAACAATCTTAAAGGAAGACAAAAAATACAAATATCAGGCTTAATAAACCCAAAGAAATTTCCGCTATACAAGATTTGCTGACTAGCTGCAGATCTTTGCCATCACTGAGTTTGAAATCATGAATAACCACATGATCCTCTCCAGTTGACACGAAACCTATCATGAAAGGCGCGGCAGGTAGCAACAATCGTTTTCTGTAAGGCACTACTTGGACTCCACTTTTTACAATTTCATCAAAAGGTTTATCTGTATTCATCTCGTGGCAAGATATATTCCAGGCTTGGAAGGCTCTAGAATGATCGGTGTCCAGCTGAAACATGTGACAATTATTATTGAAAGTCTGTCGGAAGGAATATAATTCCGAGGCATTCACTGCTGACCACAGTACATCAGCATCGCTTTCTGTTAAATCGAGAGATTCTCCAGTGGAATTTTTAGAAAGTAAACTAACATCAATGACAACGATCTTGAGTTCGTGATTGCCAGGGTAAGAACTCGTTCTTCGTTCATAGTCTTTGAAAAACTTAATTCTTCCCTCCACTTTTAATCTATTGTCATCGTCTACATGCAACATCCTCTTCAAAAGCACAGCTGTAGATAACGACTTGCCGAAGACAATGGTGTTATTACTGATGTAAGAGTAGGAAGTGCACTGAGGACCTCGGCCGTGTGTAAAAGTCATCCACTGATCGGCACTGAAATCAAATGTTCTGCTTGGAACATAAGAAATAGTATTTCGAACATCAGAAAGAATATTTTGGAGTCTTTGTGGTATATCGTAAAACACCTTATCAGGAGGAAAGAACTTGCGGATTATGGTTAAATCACCGACTTCCAATGGATCATTTTCTGCACTCCAAACAGTTAGAAAACTATCAGGAATAACTCCTAGGAGCCATTGAAGTTGTCTTATGGATCTTGAAGCAAATATTCCTCGGACAGGGAAGGTAAAAGGTGGATAGTTTTTCTCGTAACTAAAGCATCGAATAACATCTGCCATTTTTCGAACATGCATCCATTCATAGTGCCATTCATCTCGTGGTAATGTTGGATACCAGTTCGTTGTCCATCCTACTGAATGAACAGCTTTCGGAAAGTATTGACGGCAGAGTAACAAGAACAAGTCATCTTTGACTGGAGTGATAGATGCATGGATAGGACCGTATAATATGTCAGCATTCAACCACAGGCTGAAGTTCAGCTAAAAGAATATAATGTTCGATTATTTTTCTAAAATAAATGCATCGTCACAGATTTTAAAGTTTAAGGGTAATTGAAAGTTTTAAAAAGCCGAATGTATTCATTCACATCTTTTTCTAAATCATATAATATACATATTTAATAAAATATTAAATAAATAAAATAAATATACAGTATAAAATACTATTAATATGTTATTTTTGTTATATTCTGTATAGACTATTTTCGGGAAAATGGCATTAAATACCTTATAATCCAACATGCAAGTTATTAAAAAATACACAAAAATGTATAAAAACTTTATAATTCAATTTATTTTTCCAATAACAATTATTTATACGATAATTTAAGCAAATGATTTACACTTTGTGCAGTGAAAATTTTTAAGTAATTAGCTAATTTCTGAAGAGTTAAAAAACAATATAAAGCATAATTTTTCTCAATAGCATAACAAGGCAAATTGCATATTCAAAACAGTCTTCTAATCTTCGAGCATCATTTACTCCCATGCGATATTTCAGTAAAATAAAGCTTAAATTCAAGAGCCTTTCTATAGCAAATAATCTGTTAAAAAGAAAGCATAAAAATAGCAAGGAAGATGAACAAATAAAAAATTAAAAAATAGAGAAAATGATGAACATCAAAGAAATTGACTTTAAGAATGATACTTAAAGATGAACAAATATTTTCAATAAAGTATGAATGAATATATAATTGCTGAGGATTTTACAAAACTTTCAAAAGAAATTCGAAACCTGTTTGAAGAGAATTTCAGATACTTTTTTTTCATTTCTAGTACTCAAAGGTAGTAAAAATATTGATAGAAATGTCATTTATTCTTCAGAATTATGCCACTTCATTCTATATTTAAAAATCCGTTAATTATGTGCACAAGATTTCTTAGGAAATTTTTATAATTGTGATTGAAGATGCACGTAATAAACAAAAACATATTTTTAACCTCAAATATACAAACTCTAACATGTATTACTTGAGAGTTGACATTTTATAATGTCGTTTCACGTGAGTTGACAGTCACATAACAAAATTAAAAACACGTATTTTATAACATTTAACACAGAATTGCCCTACACTTTCCTTTTGAAAAATAATGCAATAGATTGCACAAAAAACACTGTCACAATCCATTAGGTGTTCAATCCAATTCAAAAGCTGAATTCATTTCATTATTTTTAAAGAAAAGATTATTTACTCTTTTTTGAGAAAATTGGGAAAATGCAAATAAAAAAAATAGCTAGACTTCTCCTTCCATTTTTCTTCACAGTTTTCTGCTTGCATATTTCATAAAATTACTTTTTGTCACACCAATTGGCAAATATTAATTTCGAATTAAATATTTAGTAATTTAAGCATGAAAATAAACATTTATCAAAACCGTATAAAGGATTTCATTTCGTGAATCTGAATTTTTATATAAACATTTACACATTTACAATTCAGGATTTAACTCATTTTTTTTAATTTTCTAGCAATGAAGTGCAATTTCAGAAGGAAAAAATTAACACATGATAGTTTCTTAAAAAGCAAAATATGGATGTAGGGCAGTTTCTAATGATAGGATGGCTTTTATGTGAAATTCAGTGAACTTATTTGATATTTTTTAGAAAATAAAATTATTTAAGCATTGCGATTATATTAATGTAATATTTCACTTTTAGTATTAGAATTGATAAATATATTTTATTGTATCAAACCATGAAGAATATATTCTTTAGATATAAAACATCTTTCCAAAAGCTTCTGAGAAAAAAAAATCGTTTTCTTAATTTTAATATTGCACTTCATTTTCCCCTTCTTCATAAAAAGTTATTCGTCTTCTGTTCTTTAGACGTGTTTTGGATTTTTTTAAGTAATAAATGCTTTTTTTTGTATTTTACATAAAATTTTGCAACAATTGAAAAATTAAGATAAATTATATTAGCTGTCATAAAATGAATACTTGAAGATTCATTTTGTCATTTGCCAAGTAAAAAGAAAACTTAAATAAAATTCAAAATGGATTAAAAAAATATGTGAAAGTTATAGTTGACATTTTATCTAGCGATAAATAATACAACTTAAAACAGTTTTATCCATGTATATTATTAAAATTACAGTACACTACACAATATCTGAGTCGCGACTATCCGGTTTCCGTATTATCCGGCTCAGTTGACTTTTATCGCAATTAAATGAGGAAGACAAGGTGTTGCAGAAGCAATCATCTATTAAGGACTTTTTCAAAAACTAAAAGAAGTAATTTTTGACTCATATCTTAGGGTTACCTTTTCATATTTATGTAATGATTTATCAGTGAAAATTAAAATCATTTTGAGTCACTTTTCTTAAGAACGAGGCCTTTAGCGTTTTTTTACTTTAGCGTTTTGTTGATGTTTCCTGCATTTAAGTTGGTCAAAATGTGAACAGTTTATATCCTTTAACTAACTTTTCTCTAATAAATTATTGAAACATGCTTTTTTGAAGAAAATGAATTTTTCAAAACGACTTGTTGAAAGAACCGATTGCGCTATTATCCTAATATATATAATTTAGTATGAGCCTTGAAGTACAAAAAAGATTCGATCATCTACGGCAAAATCAAACTATCAAATCATATAGAAATAAATTCTTTTCAGAAACAGAAGAAACGTGGAGAAAATGAAAATTTTAGGACAGCCTAAAGAAAATACAAATAAATAAGTTGCGTAATTGTATACCTTCGTCGTTCTGATGAGTAATGATGTATAGTAAATATTGAACGTGATACAGTTATAGGAATCAAAACCATATCTCGGTGCGCGATTAAGTCTTTTATCCATTTATGTTCGTTATTATTACTTTATATTCCCCAAGCAAACCATGTTTGCTTTAAGAGGCTTGGACCTATTTGCTTATGAAATGATATTTTGCCTATTCTTCTTTTAATTCTACTATATTAAACAATTTCTTCTAACTCTGTTGTAAATTTTAATAAAAACTCCTAATAGTTGCCTCCTTAAATCATTCTTTTGAAAGCAAAATAATTGTTTGAATAATAATTTCCGATTTCTAATATGAAAAATTCTTTTTTATATATGCTTTCTTTACTTTTGAATGATTTTTTGATAAATATCTTCTTTTTTTAACACAGAAAAAAAACCAAATTATATTGAATAATGACACAAAACTCCTCATGAAATCGAAAATTGTTAACTGGTAAATTGCAATATAAGCATTATTTGGCAACGAGATTTCTCTACAAGACGTATAATATAAACTTTACTAACAGCGCATAATATAAACATATTTTACTAATATGCATAGCATATTAGTAAAGAAATAATTGCTTTAAAATGTTTTTAACAAAAATTTCACGAAGGTATAAGGAAATTTCTCTTTGAACTCTTTCATTTCTTCAACAAAAGTTTTGGATATATTTTTAATGAAGCTGTATTTCATAGCACAATCGATTCCTAGATTTCATGGAATAACTGTAATATAAGGTTTTAATAAAATCGGAAATTCATTTAATCCTGAATTGTAATAAGTATAATACTTAGATAAAATGTTACTCTCTTGACAATGTACTCAAGAATTTAAATATAAGCAATAAAATATTCATAACATATTAATAATTAAATATTTCATTCAAACTATATATAAAATGTATGTCCATACATTCCAAATATATAAATTTCAAAAGATATTAAATTTATTTATTCAAAAGAATAAAAAAACTAGAATACTGATTGTCAAATTCTGTACAGCAAGTTCAATTCTATTAAATTCGGATATATTATTGTACTTTCAGGAAAATGTTTTGAAAATTATGCAAATAAAGCACAAAAATATAAAATATAGAAAATATTCATTTATTGGTAACAATTCATTATCATTTTATAAATAAATGTTCCAGTTGGAATGGTCTCTCCGAAACTTTCTCGCATACTCTCTAAAAAATGCACTTGTGTATTATTGACAAAATGCCAGTTGCGAATAATAATTATAAGAGCCTAATAGTTTGCGGTCTTTCGCGATTTCTTTCGGCGATAATACACAAACATCAGAAATTCAAAAGCATATTTTTGTCAAATTCTTTTTCAATAAATTGAAACCAACATTTGATATATAACTACAATTTTAGACATACAATCAATACCATGTTTTATAAATTTAATTCATTAAGTTTTTAAACTAACGCGTTTAAAGGCTTTTGAAATAACAGACTGACAGACGGTCTAGCCGTTGATATATATGGTACCAAATATGCTATGTATCTATAATTTAGATATAAAATATTACCAAATTATATTTCACCCAACTAGCTCTCTTGGCTTTGTAGTTATCGTTTTAACTCATATTCGAACAACCAGGCAAGCAGAGTTCATCTGATTTTTGGATTTCACCCAAAATTTAATATAAATCCACAAATTTTGATGTAAAAAAACCCTATACCAGATTTCATCCATCACGTTTAAAGTATTTTTGAGTCATAATATTTACAAATAGACAGAAAAACACAATGCCAAAAATAAGTTTTTCGAACTCAGGAAAGTCTGTAACTTGATATTTTGCCATAATCTAGAATCTTTTGAAGATTACAATAATTGCTCTTAGCATTCTTCCGATAAGAGAAAGTAAAAATGGCCTACTTAGAGATCTTAAATTATTCTAAGTTATATATTTTAAATTAGTAGTTGATTTTATGAAACATATCAAACATTAATTGTAAAAACTTAAATTTCTGTCGGAATAACTCATAATTTCTTGTAAGTTAATTTACAAATGTAATAGACCTAATTATCCATTATTCCTTTATTTGGCGTTAGCGTACCCAAACCAAAGAAGAAAACAAAACCTTAAAGAAAATTTTCTTAATCATAGAAACATTGATATTGTTGAATATGAGTGATTTTATTCCATCGTCATGTAAAGATTTCTAAATGGCTTTGTTTTAAGGATATTCAAGATATTTCAAGGCATCATTCATAATTTGATGATTAGGCTTGATTTCGAATTTTTTTTTATAAAATTAATTGTATATTTTACTTGCCGCATTGGAAATAAAAAAACCCACACACACAGCATAGAAAAAAAATTAAATTTTAATTTTTTGCTCCAGTTATATTTACTTAATAAATGTGTCCCACAGGGAAGGGATCACCTCAGATATGAAAATGACAAATTTCCAATGTGACGGTTGATTCTCGCCAACCTTGTGGGTACAGAAATGAAGGAGTCGGATACCTCCTATCGATAACGGGACGTACTTCCCACGGGAAGGCTTGTACCGTGGCCGTTCACTGATCTTAAGACTCAACTGATTAGGTTGCGGAAACTTAGGATTCAACCAAAGTTCCCGCCAGTGTTGTTGTTCTGATGATCTGGTCATTCCGATTTTTCCATGTGCCTTCGGGCGAGTCAAAAAAATTACTATTATGGTTACCTAATAAATATGTCACAGATGGGGGGGGGGCATATCAGATAGAGAAATGTCGAACTTCCGATATGGTTTTTGTTTCTCGGCAACCACGAGAGTATAGAAATTGTGTGAAGTTGGTTACCTCCTACCAATGACGGCACGCATCTCCTAAGATAGAGGGTGCCTTTTGTTCACGAAACCTTGTGTTTCAAGTAGAAATAGCCCTTAACTCAAGCATAGTTCCCGTGTATGTGGTCAAGTCATACCGATCATTCAATTTTTTTGAATGAATAGGGATAGGGTGGAATGATCATTTCTGGTTCTCTAATAGATATGTTTTCATCGGCAAGATCTTCACAAAAATGAGGAAGAAAAACTGCAAGTATGGTTGTTGGAACCCTCATCTAGATGTGTATAATAAAGGTGTGAGATTGAATCACATCCCACCGATAACGAAGCGTACCTCCCATGGGAAGGGAATGTATCATGGCGGTGATGGCCATTAGGAATCATAGTTCGCACCTAATAATATCATGAAGCTCTGATTATTCAATTTAGCCTTATCTTTTCGGAAGGGTTTGGCTGTTTCAAATACGGTCTCTTATTACGTCTTTGAGTTAAAATATTATGTTACCTAATTTTCTTTTAATGTAACGAACATTATACAACTGATTTGAATACATCGCCCGTCAGCAATCCATTCACTATCACAAGATAAATTTTTCATTAGTTTAGACATATTTAAGAGAATATTCCAGAAAGTTTCAGTTTAAAAATTTATTGATCGATTGAATTCATTTTGTAAATTCAAGATCTTATTCTTGGATTAAGCATAAAATACAAATTTTACCAAACATGTATTAACAAATATGTGCATATTGCATAGAAAAGAATACGTTTTTCCTTACAAGTTTTGCAAGATTATTATTTATTCAAATCTAATAACCTCTAAAAATATTTAGTACTAGAATAAAAGATATTTAGATACTAAAGCATATTAAATCCTTTTTTTTATTTTGTAATTGATCCCTGAACTATAGAAAATCGAACTTCGTGTCCATTCACCTCTCTTTATATCCCAAGTTTCATTTTTCGATCACGATGAACTTCAACCAACTTCCTGTTCGCAATCTCAGGGGAACCTTTTGTTTCAAGTAGAAATATATGTTGGGGAGAGAAATGTAGGCCACAGCCGTTTCGTTTCAGAATATATTTTTTTTATTCGTCAAAAGGAGAAGAGCAACTAAACAAAACTGGCTTGAAGGTGAAAAATATAGAAGTGGAAGGAGGCATCTTCACTCCTTTTCCGATATTTTATTGGCAAAAATTTCAAGCACATTGAAGTTTTAGCCACCAGGTGCCACAACTGGAAAATTCTAGAAAATTGAATACAGATTCGTTGTTAAAGAAAGGACAGGATTCTTTAGTTTGAAATGAAAATTTCTGTTTGTATACGTATATAAATGCATAAAAAAGCAAGATCATTTCATTTCAGTTTAAATTAATTTGTAAAAAAACAAAATGTAAATGAAACACAATGTCCTTAATGTTATTATGGGTGACTTCTTTTTAATAAAGAGAATAAATGTCTAAGTTTAAATAAAGTAAGCAAAACCTTTAAAATGTTTGAAATAATATTTAAAATTAATTCATTTACCAAAAACACAGAGTGAATACACAAAAATTAACATTCAAATAGATCATTTTTATTAAACATAAGTCAAAAGCATCCTAATCAAATTCCTTTTGAAATATGTTTTATTTATTTATCGTAAAAATTTAGAAATATTCAAAATAATAAAACAGTTTCTAATAAAAATTTGAAATATGAAAGACAAATATTGTTTTTTAATTCTATTTTAACAATAGCATTTGTATTTCTTAAAAAAATATTGATTTCAAAACAGAATACCGATGTGTGTGTTTTCTTAATTTTAGTTAAATTCTATAAACAAATGACAGTTATTAATGTCTCTTCGATTGTTGCAGTATATACAATTTTGATATTTCCGGTTATTGCTTTTTATTGCAATTTCGCATTTTTTTGTGATATATTTTGATACAATATTTTTAGTGCCATACAGGGCCAGAATTGTTTCACTAACTTTATGCATCTATTTTTCTTATTGCATTCAACCTGGAAATGAACTATAAACTCACACAAAACCATTTAGGTTATATTATACCGTAAAAAGTATCCATAATTTTTCCATATAAAATTAGTGACTAGTTTTTGTCACTATTTATTTGCAATAATTGCAGAAAAATTAAAAAAATATAGCAAGGAAGCAAAGTATTATTCAGATATTTAATTGCATTTTATGAATTCCACAATGAAAGTTTCATAAGTTTAATTTTTAAAACACATAAGTGTACTTTTTCAAGCTAAATTGGATATATTATACATCTTCGTGATTTATATTGTTTCTGATTTCGTGATAAGAAAGCTACAATGAATAATTCAATTAACTGGACTTGTTAGCTTCATCGAAAATGCATGACTGTAAGATCGTTTTCTTATAGCTTGACACCATTTCTGTGACTATAGCTGTCGCCTTTCTGGTGAGATGCAGAATTTCACTCTGTGCCTATTATAAAGTTA
>JAPMOR010076502.1:0-12300 GCA_026543865.1 Argiope aurantia
GAAACCAAATAATTCTTTATCTCCTTTAATTAAATGTAAAATTAATTATAAGTTTTTTTAAACTAAATTAGAGATATTGCGCTTGCCACCCTGTCGAATTTGTCCTGCCTCCCCGTCGGCAAATCTCTGGCGCCGCCTCTGGAAAAATGTTACGAAAAACTTCATCATTGGACATCAAAGTTTTTTTTTTAATGCCTAACTAAAAAAAATTAAAAACCCATTTTAAATATGTAAAACTATAAAGAATATCAATTGCTGGTGCTTAAAATAAAAAAAAAATAATACATTTCATACATGTATGAATTATTTTCCTTATTGAATTCATTATGATTTTATATGGAGAACTGTTTAATGTTGCATTAGTTAGCTTTCATTCACCTGCATTTGCTTGAGTCATCGTCGATCGCAGACAACTTCTGAACTGAAAACTGCAACAGACACAATTGCTCAGAAAATTCTTACCCGTGAATCCGGAATAGCCTTTCGATCCTCCAGGAACTCCTACCCTAACGGTGAAGGTTGTGACCTGAGGGTCCCGAATTCTCAGTGGACCCCAAGATCTCTCAGAGGCGTTCCTTTTGGGCCGAATGAAAGGTTCGCAGTTCTTGACTCCGGGCTTCCGTCCTAATTCCAATTTCAGATCACCTGCAGAGAAAGAAAGGGACTTTGAAATTTTGTAGCCATTACAATCAGGAGTTGCATAAGCCTAAATATTTTTTAATCTATTTGCGAAACAAAAACCTTACAAATAATAACTGTTACTGTTAATCTGGCTTCCGATTACAATATGTAAAAAAAATTCAGCTTGAGCCAGCTTCTCTTAAAACTACTCTATATCAGAGAGAAAACATTTGCTCCAAACAGACGAAGAAGCCTCACTTGTTTCCCGAAATGCCAAAATTTCGTCATTTGAAGATTCTTTATTCCCCTAACAAAGTAACCAATTGATGGTTTTACAAAGAACATAAATCATTGTACATGCTTTATAAAATATATCTTATATTTCTTTAATTCTTATAATTAGAACTACAAAATACCTCGGAGCACCAATCTGTGATACGTCGGCTCTTTGAAATCATTGTATTTTCCAATGGCCCAAATGAAGTATGTGAATCCTTCCTGCTTGAATACCTTATCACCGCTGTCCTCTGAAAAAAAAATTGTAAAATTGCATGCAAATTTCCTTGAAAACAGTTGAATGAGCAGGCAATGAAATCTAATTATTCATTCAAATTTATCATAATAAAAAAAATCCCGATTGCTTCTTAATTAGTAGAATGTGTTTCTGAAAATTAATTAAACAGTAGTTATTACCGATTATCCTTATTGACTTTGAATTAACAAGTTCACAGATATTATTGTTCACAGATATCCTTATTGATCAATAAAAAACAAATTAACAAAAAAACAGTTATTACCGATTATCCTTATTGACTTTGAATTAACAAGTTCACAGATATTATTGTTCAGTATACCTCCTAAATTGTTAATGTCTCCCTGCCCTTTAGATAGGTGTACGTGGTAGAAAAGCAACCAGGTCGATAGCGTTCTGAAGCCTCATTGCCCCCTAAGCAATTTTATTTGATCCAAACATTTTACAATGTAGACATACAGACAATGAACTTTTCTCTCAAGAACTATTATATATGAAATGGTAAACTCGCATTCTACAATACTATTAGGAATAACTAGTTTCTTGTGCTTGATTTAATATCATTGATAACTGTTTTTAACGTATTAAACGCTTTATTACTTTTAGACTATTACTTAATAATCATGGTAGTCTTTGACTATTAAAGGAATTTAGAATTATCATTTTTGTACGTAGATATAAAGAGCAATGTTATTTCTAATGATTTCACACAAACACTAGCACAGAAAACAACATGAAAATTGTTGTACACATTAGTTGCATTTGTTTTTACTCTATAATTTCAACATCTACTATATTTTGCTTTGATATACATGTGAAATAAAAAGTTTGAATTTTGACTTCTTTCAAAACGTTATCACTGAACCGATGTATTGCTCATACGCTATCATTGCCACTCATAAATTATATAGTAGATACAATGTTAGATATTAGTAATGTACATATTAAAACTAATTGTTTAATTTCTCTTTATATCATTATTGATGCTTTAGATACATGATTAATGAAATATTCCTATTGAAGTATTGGTCATGATTATAACATTTATGAAAACGATTAAAAGAAAAATTACATTGGAGGATAAAGTTAATTGATCACAGAAGATATAAGTATTAAACAAAAGCTATATTCAGCAATATACAAATGTTTATAAATAGAACTGTTTGACGTCTTGAACTTCAATTGCGTTTCAAATTTCGAAAGCAACTACAAATGCTATAATTTGCATTATTACTCATAACTAGGAGAGAACTCTGACTAAACAAAGTAAGCAGTTGCGCTAGACCATATGCAAGTCGACCAAAATGTTTATTAATCTAGTAGTCAAATAAGTTGTAAGAATACAAATATAATGCATTATAAAATGTTACAGTTATAATACATTTGTTTACAATGAGCTATTAAAATCATAAAATAAAATGCCACTAAATACCTATTTATAAAATATTAGACGATTATCTAAGGAACTAGTTGGTACATTATTAGCATGTCTTGTAAAATGATTTCTAATGTTATAATTGTGCGTTTATTATTTTTTCTACTCTTTCATAATAATTAAATATTTTATTTGTATGCAAGGAAGTCCTAAACTAATAGTTATGGTTAATTTTCCAAGCATTTTATAGCTGTAGTAAATTTTTTCCATGATATACATACTGAAAATTAAAAACTTTTTCACAAAATTGCTGAAGCGAAAAATTAAACTAAAATCATCAGCATTTTAAGAATATTTTGATATGTATAAATTAAACTGACCAATTATTAAAAGAGTTCTCATAATACACAGTGCCATGGATGGCAAAATATTCAAATCTACAATTGTATGCAAGTACAGAATATATTTAAACTTTGAATTTTAATAGTGCATAGTGAGTGTTATATTATACGATGGACAATGTTCACAAACCCGTTAAAAATGACTATTCTGCTACTAATTCTTTGATTAGCTACCTTTTAAAGTATTAGTGCTAGAACTTTCCCATTAACATAATATTCAATAAGTGCCATTACTGAAATAAAAATCACCGAACAAAGCAGCTTTAAACGGTATTAAAGTGCATAGAAAAAAGGTAATTGTTGACGCTCTTTAAAATAAACTGTTTATCTGCATGTAATTTACTGAATATTATAATTTTGACTGTTTGCGACTACTTGCGTATTTGTACAAATACTTTGCTCTACTTTATACTATTTGGCAAAATTTTTAATCAAGTTAAAACAAGGAAAGGGAAGACAAATAAGTCTGGAATTCTTTTAATAATTCCTAAATTTTTGTGTCATTATTTACTTCATTTAAAAAGCAGTGCATGTACTGTGTTTGGTTGTGTAATATATTGAAAAATCTGTCCCGTTGGTGGCGTTATGCGTCAAACAGAATTCGCCGATAACCAGATCGACGAACAGACAATTCCAAAAAAATTCCGTATATTTTCTTCGGGTAGTCTGAAGCATAAAGATCCATCATATTTTGACAATCACAACAATGTTTTTTTCCTCGTATACAATAATAATAATAATAATGAAAAAATGAAATCCACTATCACAAATTTCAAGTTATCATGTGAGAAAATTTTTTTGATGAATTGCTTAGAGCGAGAAAGCATTATTTGAAACTCAGAATCGAAACGGAGACGTTTTGCGTTGAGCGTTGACGGTTGTGATTCAGAATCCAAATGGATACGTTGGAGTGGATGGACCAGTGTGATTTTGAGTGTTGCGATCTAGAATCTGCAACACAGTGAATACGTTTACGCTTTCTTCGCTCACCTTGTAAAACTATTTTACGTTCATGTTTAATTCGATCAGCTTCTAATTTTAAATTTTCGTCATTCGTTTTTGTTGTTTTAAGGTTTAGTCTTTGAAGGTTTGATTGAAGGTTTTGTTCCGGTCTCCGTTTGCTCTTTCGTTCCCTTTTTTTTCTTTGCAAGGCTTCATCGGGAGAAAGCTAAAGATGACCCATTTATGATTTATTCATTGTCTACGTGATTTCGAGCTTCAAACCCCCTGACCAAAACAACATCATGTTCTTTTCCCGTTCTCGTTTCCGTTTCTCGGCTTCTAATAACATAAGCAACGTAAATGTGTTATCGTTTGATCGAGGACATCGAGTCGAGTGTATCGATGCCAGTCGTAAAGACAGTTTTTGCAAAAACGAGGTCGAAAACCTCGCTCGAAAATTCAAATTTTCGCAATTTTGAGAGCCCGTATCTCGCGAATCACTCGGAATAGCAACGTGAAATTCAGAGCGTTACATACATTTTGGCGAGTACTATACACGAGCAAATGCAATGCAATGTATATGAGCAAAAGCAATGTAACTCGAATTTGCAAATTTCGGGATCCGATTTCGGACCCTATTGAGACACGAGTTTTGGTAAAAATGTCATTCGACCCTATTCTTTGAGACAAGTGTTTATAAGGAGTACATTCGTCTCTATGTTGCATAGAAGCCGATATATAACATTTTCCGGTCTGACAGGAAGTTGACGTCATCGACATCCCGTTGCCCATAGAAACTCTATGGTATCGATCCGACATTGATTTGACCAATATCAAACAAAATACGTACTGCGCATTCGCAATGGCTCCAAAGTTTTGGGGGCTTTGAGGACCCCCCCCCAGGTACTTCTAAGTGAAAATCCCATATCTCTAACATATGTAGTTTACGAGATATAACGAAACCTATCTGCGCATGCGCAATAGATGATTCCATGGGGGGGGGGTCTTCTAAAGCCCCGTAGGATTACTATGATCAACCTTTTAAAAACGCATCTGCTGTCAAAGAAGCATACATAATAATAATGCAATACTGGTAAAAGCAGGTGAAGAAAATGAAAATGAAAATTGCCATTTATGCTTTATTCATTGCCTAAGCGATTTCGAGCTTCAATGATTCAAAACCCCGTAACGAAAACATGTTCTCACATGATTTTAAAAAAAATCAAACCCTATTTTAAAATTATTAATTAGTATAAAGGCCTCTTCTGCCGAGGGTCATTTCACGGACACCAAGTATTTGGGTTGCATATGTGTATAAAGAAGACAGTTAACTTACCAGTGTTGAGCAGATTCCTCCTGAAGGTGATGCTCGTTATGCCGTCGTTTCTAACAAAAGTGTGGATCTGATACCCGTTGGGCACACCCCCAACCTTCTCGTCGGGGCAAACACCTCTGTATCTACCCAAGACATTGGTGCACTAGAAAAATTATTGTACATAATAATACTGGATTTAAAGATCGAAATTTAACAAAATAAGCATGATAAAAATGCTATGAAAAATTCATTACACTGCTTACTTATTTTTTTTTTTTGCAATGATATTTTTAAAACATATGATACATTCTTCAAAACTAATCATCGGAAAGAATAAATTTATTTCCCGGCTTTCAATTTTTCATTTCAACCATTATATTTAGATGCAAACTTTTTTTCATTAATCAGTAAAAAAGAAAGGTTTATATTCCATGTCATATATCTTAAAATGATAAAAACCATAAAGCAGATTTTATTGTAGAGTATGCGGAATTTGCATCCCTGGTTTCAGTGCAAAGTACATTTCAAAAACTCTGGAACTAGCTATCGGAGCATTTCCAGCCAAAATTTGTTGGTTATACAAATGTCTAGTCAACCAAATGTTTCATAGATTATTGGAAAGCGAATTACAAATTGATTAACACAGAGTCAGAAATCAACATTTGGCGCTAGATATGAATCAAAATACAATATTTTGGAATATTTAATAAAATCAATTATGTTTCAAATCGTGCAGCGTATTCTATTTACTGTAATAAAGTTTTGTGATAATAACAGGCTTCAACATATCTATAGAGAATTACATTACCTTGAAAATAGGTGACGGAAAATGAAAGATCAATAACTATTAGCACAAATTCTCCAACAACATTATTACGATATCTTCACAATATTATCCTGCACTTAGAATATCAAACAATATTTGATATTCTAACATCGTACAGATATCAGACAATGTTTGCTCATTGAATATAGAAATTGTTCTAAAAAATCGAAATGTTGAAGTCAAACAGAGTTCGTAAATTTAAAAAGGTCCTTAATTACAAATTCAAAAACTTAATTATTTTGTTTGTGCAAGCTATAATTTTGACAATTTTATATAAAATTATTTTTTATACTTTCTAAAATAAGTAAATAACAATATTAAAAAATAGAGTTACCAAGTTACATCTTTTAATTTCGATTACTTCATTGAATCAGTTCCAAGATAAGATCATAAATTTTCCACAAATATCTTCTTATCCGATTTGTTAGTAACCCGAATAGTTCATCAACGAATCCTTTGCTTACTATCGTTTGAATAATGTAATTAAACAACAGCTGTATTTGAATGTAAATTAACAAAAGACTCACCGGAATTTCGATTATTTCATTGAATCAGTTCCAAGATAAGATCATAAATTTTCCACAAATATCTTCTTATCCGATTTGTTAGTAACCCGAATAGTTCGTCAACGAATCCTTTGCTTACTATCGTTTGAATAATATAATTAAACAACAGCTGTATTTGAATGTAAATTACGAAAAGACTCACCGGAAATTTCCCCGATATATTGTAGTCTACAGTGACTCCCAGTAGCCCGTCCATGTAGGCAACGACAACATCCGCACCTTCCATCTGAGAACTGGTCTCGGAACCGCTGATTCCGAGAGCCATGTATTCGTCCTCATCTGAAGTGGGAGGGGGATTATTTTAATGGAATTTCTAATATCTAATCCAAAATATCGTTGATTTGATGATATTTCAAACTTAATTTCAATGTATATTATTTGTAAACTAAGTAATGTACTACGTAAGTAGCGACAGAGTGCATAAAAAAAATAATTTTAATATGATCGCAACGCACGATGCATAAATCCAGAGACTGAGAAAACAAGAAGTATTTTTATAAAATGTATTTAAAAATATTTTTGAAAAATTTATCAAGTTAGAATAAACAATTTAATAATTTAATCAGAATTATTTCATAACAAGGATAAAATTATCACCAAAAGTTTAGTATTTAAGCGTTTTAAATTGTTGTAAAAATTTAATATACTTCAAAGTTACTGAGGGAAAATGTTAAATTTTTAATTCTTTCATTAAAATAATTAGAATTTTGAGCAATTTTCTTAATGATCCCCTACTTTATAAGAACTATTTTTGTGTCAATTTAAATAGTTCCAAGTCCTTCTTTGTAGAGCATTTTGAAAAAAATTTCCAGCATGAATATTGCATTTTACGGATAATATGCCAATACATAAACATTATCAACAAATTAATTTTAAAAGTGCTTACTAACACTTATTAATATAGAAAAAAAATATAAGTATTTTTTCTGCATTTTATTTTTTAACTGAATTTAATCTAACATCAACTGCACATTGTCTTTCTCTGTGCCATTCGCTGCGCCGCCCTGAAAAATCGTCAATGGATTTCAGAACTGAATTGGCGCAGAATAGGACATGACACGCAAAATCTCCAAATAAGAAATTACACTAGTTTACTAAGTTTAGATACGTTTATTTTATCAAAAAAATAAATTTATCTATCTTGAAACCTTATTTTTATGGTTCGAAATATTAAAATATAGGACCTTTACTATTAATGCAATTTAAAATATAATCAAAGGATAAATTTCGAAAATCTGCCCCGTATGATTAAAACAGCATACCTATTTGCCCTGAGAGTTCGAAGGTGATGGCAGGTCCAAAAATTTCCCAACTCAATCTCAAATCTCGATGCAACTGCTCGCAATTAGGTAAAGGTGATTCTTTTTCCTATAAATAGAAACTTTATTTAAATAATCGATTATTTTAAATATACAGTCGAAACAAATTTGGAAAATGCTGACTTATCCTTTTTGGTAAAACGGTATACTAGTGATTCCCAAAATATGTCTTCCGATATGTCAAAGTATGCCTTTTACCCAAGAAGCCTTAAGTTCCTCAGAAGAGAACAGCGAGATATACAATTTTCATAAGTTTATTTGCATTTTTAATCAACTTCTTTGAGTCGTGATATTTTTGCAGAACATTTCATGTAGATTATATGCTGTTGTGGCAAACACACTTTCAAAATGATTATATCGATATTTTTGCATAAATTAAAATACATTAAATACCATTGCTTCATTTTCATTTATTGCAGAAAAAAAAGAATCCTATTAAGTTATCTTGGGACAATTCATTAAAATAAAATTAAGCAGGGTGGAATGAACAAAATTTTGGCTGTTAGTGAAAGACAATTATTCCTTCCCGGATGTTGAAATGCTCGTAGAATTTTAATTCCATTTATTACTTCATTTCTCAGAGAAATCGCATTCCTTGTACTTGCTATCAAAAGGTAGCCGAATCCATTGTTAAATTTCACAATTGAGAAAAAGTAGGGATCAAAAGTTTCACTAAACTCGCCGATTAGAATGTATTAAGTCTTGATCTAATCCTTTCAGAGAACCCAAAACGTGTTATTTTTATCTAAGTCATTCAGAATTTATTGACCAGTTTTTCTACAGCTGTGCTGACAAATTTTTACATACTGCGTCCCACTTTCTAGAAAATAAATTTATAGCTACCCATTTCATTATCGGAGCACTGAGTATTTTTTTTAAGTCAATTACAAAAATGGTTTTACAAACAAAAACCAAACTTTCTGAAGAATTATGCGTGTTCACACAAATGATAACGATCTGCTAAGCAAACTGAAATGAACATTCAGAGTAAAAAGGAATACCTGATTAAGTAAACAGCGTCTCAGTTACTACAAGAAAATCGCATGCGGAACCGCAGATCGGATCAACCAGCTATGTGACGGATATATCTTATGCAAAAAAAGTCGGTCCTTTATGAACGTCATGCCCACTTTGAAAAGACGTTCGTTTTGTTTATTCCTTTCTTATCACTCTGTACAAGTCACTTGTTTGCGTATTGCGCTATCTTTTTTTTGTTGTGTTACTACCATATATTCTGATAATTTTATGCTTAAAATCCTTTTTTGTAAAATGGGGAAATATCCTTATTATATATATTCAAAATCTAATCTCGACCCACCAAAAATTTACTCCTGATTCACAGTTCGAGAATTCCTTTATTCTTAAGTATTATTTATGTAGAACGGATAAAACTACATAGAAATATTATGTATTGCTATATAGAACAGATCAGAAGAAATCTGGACTCATTAATCATGTTTAGAGTTGGAAAAATTTAGGAATCATAGCTAAAAGCGCATCAGTTGAAGGATATTTGCTATCATTTAATGAACAATATTACCGAATATTTGCATTCTGCAACTTACAATAATGTGTATGAGGGAAGGCGGAATGTTGAGTCTGTCTGGAATTACAGTAGATCCGTAATTTTCTTCAGTTCGGAAATTGTAGATACTCAACCAATCAATGTCGTCCACAGTCATCTTTCCGGGCAGAATCAAGGTCACATCTTTGCCGGAATATGGGTATAATGAATTAAGGCTAAAAATGCACACAAATTAAAAGTTCAAAAAAATCTAAAAATAAGTTTTTAAAAAAATCAAAACTGAAAAACATCAAAAATACATAAATTCTAAATCAAACTCGTAAACCGAAGGACCACCATGATTAGATAATATCTTTCTGCAAATCTTAAATATTTCGCATTGCAGTCAATATCTCAATACAGAAAAGGATGAATTATAATTTGTAGAATAAACCATTTGAAATTTATGTAGGAAATTGGACTGAGCATTATACGAAATGTAATAGAAGCATTACATGTACTACATATTTCGTTATATTTATTCAGTACGTAAAAGAAGTCTCTCAGAAACTTTCTCACATACTCCATTATAAAGTTGTCGTTTCCTTGCCAGCACACACTGACTGCAAACACTGACAAGGCCATGAACGTAAAGGGTTTTGTTTACAGGGTCTCGTAATTAAAAAAAATTGTTTTTCGTAGTGCAGTAAAGAAAATGAAATATGTATCTTTGATTACTTTTTACCAAGCAGTTGAAACCAGAGTTTGACATGAACTACAATTTTAGTATCAAGATAAAATATTTATTTATTTTAAAGTCAATATGTTTTTAAGTTATCGAGTTTATATGCATGCAAACATACAAGTTGATAAACGGTCAATCAGTTTACAAATTTGGTTCAACATTTGATATGGACTTATCTACATTATAGATACTAAAACTGTATACCTCTTTTTCCGACTTCATATTTCATAATTTGTAGTTATCTTCCAAGCTAGAGCTCAGATAGACTCTTGCAACTTTTGAACTTCAATCAGAATTTAACATAAAAGTATGAATTTGATGTAAAGTCCATAAACAAATTTTTTTCCGTCTACTTGAAACAGCTTAAGTTATCGTGTTCATGGACAGACAAGCATAGTTCAAAAAAAATGTGTTTTTAATTCGAAGAGGTTTAAAATATGAAGATTCGTTAAAATATTGATTTTTGACGCTCTTCGTATATATTAAAAAGTAAAAAATAAAGCTTTTGAATCAATATTTCAAATTTGCAGGGAAAGTTTTGAAAAAAAAAATTTTAAGCTCATTTAATTTAATTTAAAAAGTTGTTATGCGAAAATTATGCGAATGCTTTATTAGTTAAAGAGGTTGATTTAAGAGGCATTATTTGCTTAATCTTTATTATTTTGGCTTTACATCGACGGTACTTTTTTAAAAAGAAAAAAAAAAAATAACGGATATTTCCAGTGTGGTGAAGAGTATCCACATAGAGCAATTACATACTCAAACAAAACTATTTCCTTTTGTATTGTATTTAAATATTTTCTTCCTACAGTATTTTATAAGAAAATTTTATCTATTTCAATCGACAAAATTTTGAATAAATCTGTATCATAAAATATCGCCATTCTCTTAACTTATTAATACTAATTAAATTAGGTATTTTATAAATCGAAAATATTTTTAATTCTTGGCGATATTTTAGGTGCGAAGTTTGGCGGTTTAGCTACAGACTTCGTGTCAGACATATGATATTTCATCTCTTTTCTAGAAAATTCGGAATCTTTCAAAAGTATATGAAAGTCTTGCTTCAACTACTGATCAAAGAGTTGCTATTGTGCTTCCACTGAGTGAATTAACATGTGATCATCACCGTTGTTGATACTGCTGAATTTAGCTTTGAATCTGAGCCAACTCGTCATGTCATGTTTTGAGTTTGTCCGAGTATCGTTGTGATCAAGTGAATTTTTGCTGTAATCTGTTGAAGATTGGTGTTTTTGTTTTCTTCTCTTTCAATAAATGCAAATAACTACTGTCAATTTTTTATTTGGGCCATTTTAATTAAAGTCTATTCAATCTACGAATCCACCCGTAAAGTAACAGGATCATATACATTAAAAAAATTGACCTTCACAAAAGAAAACGATACACAGAATCTGAAACCAGAATTTTAAATACATACTATCCTCTTTCATCCGGTATTTTGGTTCCATGTGGAGTCGGTTGAGGGCCAAGTCCCACACTGAAGAAAACATCTGCAATTAAAATTACACACAAATTTAGTAAAAATAGATCAATCTATTTATCATGGAATATTCGTTTCTATTAAGAAGCGAGCAATATTTGATTTTATAGTTTGAAATCTGCATCACATATTAATTGGCATATTAAATAAATACTGAGCATCATCATTAACATGGTTCATTTAACAGAATGATATTGATTGAAACAATTCACGTGCACTTAAACAATTAACAGGTAGCGTTGTCAAACAGTTTATACAATAGATACTATCCACATGAATATGTTGAGAATAGTTCTTTCTCGACAATACTCTAATATTTCAAATTTTGGCGGTACATTTTTTTTTCTACCACTCTATTTACTTAATTTGGCCATTGTTGTAGGTTCGTTTTTTAGCATCTTTTCCCATAAAGTATTTCATGATTTATGCATTAATTTATTATTATTAGTCTTCCTTAATTTATTCACATTTTATCACCTTTTTTTCACATTAAGTATCCGCCTAAGTGATAATTGAAGAATATTCTTGGCTTTCCGTTTTTAAAAGAAAGGAGAATGAAGAAATTACAGAAATTGACGTCACACTGAAAGGAATACGAAAGAGATAATAAAAGGATTTTCACACGCGATATCTTATAGTAATTGGGCTTTTAA
>JAPMOR010076508.1:0-15700 GCA_026543865.1 Argiope aurantia
TTTTTACCTGTGCTGCTATAGGACTGTTTAGCTTGAACTAATCAATTTCTTGTCTGCAGAAGTCTTTAAAATGGTTTTAAGAAGAGGTTGAGTTAACAATCTGCACTGATAATGGCATCAACGTTGATTCAAGTAATGGCTTGAAGAATTTAGAAAAAAATCATGTCATTTTTCACTATCAAAAAACTTAAATGGAATTTCAATGCCATTTCTTTCTTCTTCAGCAATACTTATAATTTTATTTCCCTTTTTCTTGTTTTCTGTCCAAGTCTCATCTGGTGTCATGTGAGAGGTGCAAACAGAATCCAAATGCCACTCAGAATATCATCTGTGTAATTTTCATATGAGGTGAAGGCAATCTTCTCTCTGTCAGATTCTTCTTAAGAAATTTTTGCATGCTCATTTTTGTGATGATCATAATTTTTTGAATTCAATTCTTCTCATTTGAATTTCTTCCAGGATTTTCCTTCTTACGGAACGTTTCGCTATTCTGACTTATTCTAAACAGGAATCCTTTTGCAAATATCCAGGCTTCTTACAAACCTAACAGGACTTGATTTTATGCCTAGCACCAGTTTTATATGTTTTTTTTTTTTTCCAAAATTCGGTAAAGTTTGCCTCAAATCAATGAGAGAGGTAAAGTCTGCCTCTATTAATTGAGAGAGGTAATAAAATCGCTTCAAAGGTTTCTGGTAAACTTTCTGTGATATATTGAACCAGTTATCTTTCAGTAACTATTTTGCCTAATTCATTCATTTGGCAACATATTCCTTGCACCCTTGCTAAATGCAAATCAATACTTTTGTTTTGTAATTTTTTCAAACTAGTGAGATCTAATAATAAATCTATCCTACTATCTTCCACTGTACCCTCAAAACAGATTTTAATGTCTCTCCAAATATCTTTTGCTTTTTTTATTCCTTCATAACCAATATCCAGTTCTGCCATCAAGCTAAGAATGATATTTCCAAGTACATTCTTATTTTATCTTGATTACATTTTATATTTTCCTCACTATTTTTGCGTTTATATTATCCTTACTATTTTTGCGTTCATAGGTTCATCATTTTCTATTACTTCTTCAAATAGATCATCTAACAGAACTTCCATCTTCATATCCCATACCACTCATTTAGAGTTTCAAATCGAGCAAAGTTCAAGGCATTCAACTTGATTTTGATTGTTAGGCCTAATGAAATACTTTCATTAAATTTGTTACAAGATTCTTCACTCAAACCATAGACTTCTGCTACCAATTGCAGGCATGGTAGCAGAATATTAATTAAAGAAGCCAACATTTTAAAGAAATATACATATATATTAGGCACAAATAAATATGAAAGGAAATTACACCATCAAAAAAAAAAAACAGTATGACACAAGAAAAAGCTATGTATATAAAACAAAGTTTTGTAAAAGAATTGCTAGATGTTGAAAACAATCCCACAAATTTCATTCAGAAAGTAATTTGAAATATTTCTATTTCAATGAGAAACACAAGAAAAAATACATTTAACTAGAAAAATTAACAATATTTTAAGCTCTCACATGAATGAGTTTCAAAATTGTTGCATCAATATATCAATATGTAACTTCTTATATTGTTGCATCAATATAAGAAGATAACAAAATAATCAACTTCACAATAAAAATCACGAGTATGCAATATTTGTGGTTTATAAAATTCATTGTGAAAGGAATCTGAACAAAACATTGGCAATACATTAGAAATTCATTTGTAGTGAAGTATATGAAATGAAATCAAATACAGTATGGCCGTTAAATATACTTATATGCATTGTACAAATGAGGAGGCACACATGTGAATTTTATGGTCAACCATCTATGTAATTTTAAAATATATTTAGGCACACACACAAAAGAAAGACGGCCTTATATCACACACAAAAGAAAGACGGCCTTATGTCAGTGAAGTGTGTTCTAAAACATTTTCTCACAAATCTGGTTTTAAAGTATTTATGTTTACCCTAACAAAAGAAAAGCCTTACATCTGTGAGAAAGTATTCCTTTACAAGAGTAATTTAAGAACACATTTGCTCACTAACACAAAGGAAAAGTCATGTTTCTATAAAGTCTATCACAAAGTATTCACCATATTAGATAGTTTAAAATCCATAAATGATTTAATATGAAAGAAAAACCTTATGCATATGTGGTTTGCTACAGAGCATTCACCAAAAAATGCTATTTAAAACCACATTTGTGTAATTGTATGAGAGAAAATCCTTATACCAAGGAAAGTCTGCAGCAAACTATTCTCTGAATTAGATGATTTAAAGTGACATTTGCATATTAGCATTAAAAAAAACTTTATGTATAAAAAGTTTGTGGTATAAAGAGTATTCATTTAAAAAAGCTGTTTAAAAACAAAGGTGCTCACACACACACACACACACACACACACACAAACCCTACATAGTTGTGAAGTCTTTTGCAAAGCATTCAGTAGCTCAGATAGTTTGAACCAATATAGTTCAAATAATTTGCCAGTAATTTGCTAACCAATAATTTGCCAGTTCATACAAATGAGAAACTTTATGCATTTGAAGTTTGCTACAGAGTCTGCAACAGTCTATTCTTTAAATTAGATAATTTCAAGATGCATTTGCATACTAGCATAAAAGAAAAAGTTTACTCTTCCTAAGTCTGTGGCAGATCATTCATCCAAAAAAGGTGTTTAAAAGCACATGTGCTTACTCTGACACATAAAAAAAAAAAAAAAAAAAAAAAAAAAAAAACCACATGTCTGTGAAGTCTTTTGCAATACCACCATGTCTTCCACCATTACAACCATGTCTTTCATTCAAAAGAAGAACTTTATGCATTTGAAGTTTGCTACAGACGACCATTTGCCACAAATGCTATTTAAAATCAGATTTGTGTATTCACCCGAGAGAAAACCTTTATGTCAAGTGAAGTCTGCAGCAGACTATTCTCTAAATTAGATAATTTCAAGACACATTTGTGTACTTGCATGTCAGAAAAAGTTTATGTCTATTAAATATATGGCAGAGCATTCTTCCAAAAAAAAGTTGTTTAAAAACAACTTTTGCTTTTTCATGTTGTGATTACACACACAGATAAAAAAAAAACACCTCATAATTCTGAGAAGTCTTTCAAAAAGCATTAAGCAGCTCAGATACTTTGATTTACGTGCTCACACCAATGAAAAACCTTATGAATTTGAAGTTTGCTACAGAGCATTCACCAAAAAAAAATGCTATTTAAAATCACATTTGTGTATTTGTAAGAGAAAATCCTTATGCCAGGTGAAATCTACAGCAGACTATTTTGTAAATTAAGTAATTGAAAGCTACATTTGTGTACTGCACGAAAGAAAATCTTTATGTATATAAAATCTGTGGTAGAGCATTTGTACAAAAAAGTTGTTTAAAAACACATGCCCTTACTCACACAAACACACACACATAAAAAAATGTATGTCGGTGAAGTTTTTTGCAAAACCTTCAGCAGGTCAGATGGTTTAAAGCTTCATTCAAAAAGAAAACTTCATGCATATGAAATTTGCTATGGAGCATTTTCCAATACTATTTAAAGTCACATTTGTGTATTAGCATGATAGAAATTCCTCATGTCAAAAAGTCAGCAGCAGGCAACTCTCCAAATTCAATAATTTAAAGATGCATTTGCATACTTGCATAAAAGAAAAACTTCATGTATATTAAGTCTGTGGTAGAGCTTTCATCCAAAAACACAGGTACTTTCTCACATACATAAAAAAAAAACCAAATGCCTGCAAAGTCTTTTGCAAAGCCTTCAGCTGGGCAGATAGCTTTAAGACACATTTATGTCTTCATTCAAATGAAAAACCTAATACATGTGAAGTTTGCTACAGAGCATTCGCAAAGAATAGTATTTAAAAACCTTATGTATTAGAAGTTTGCTACATAGTATTCCCCAAGAATGCTATTTAAAAACACATTTGTGTACTTGTATTAGAGAAAATCTTTAACAATGTGAAGTCTGTAACAGAAGTCTCCACATTCGATAATTTAAAGCTGCATTTGTGTATTAGCACGAAAGAAAAATATTATGTATATAAAATCTGTAGTAGAGCATTCATACAAAAATGTTGTTTAAAAACACAGGTGCTTACTCACAGACACACAAAAAAACACACGTCTGTGAAGTCTTTTGCAAAGTCTTCAGCAGGTCAGATAGCTTAAAGACACATTTAAGTCTTCATTCAAATGAAAAACCTTATGCATGTGAAATTTGCTACACAGCATTTTCCAAGAATGCTATTTAAAGTGATATTGTGTATTAACATGAGAGAAAATCTTTATACCAAGTGAAGTTTGCAGCAAACTATTCTTTAAATTAGATAATTTAATGGTGTGTTTGCATACTAGCACAAAAGTAAAAGTTTACTCATATCAAGTGTGTGGCATTCATCCAAAAAAGTTGTTTAAAAGCAATGTGCTTACTCACATACACATACAAAAAACAAACAAAAAAAACAATACATCTGTGAAGTTTTTCACAAAGCCTGCAGTAGGTCAGATAGCTTAAAGACGCACTTGCATATAAAAATACCTTACATATATGAATTCTACAATAGAGCATTTGGCAACAAAGGCAATTTAAAAACTCAAGTGAGTTTTCATACAAAAGGAAATACCTTATATGTGTGGTATATGTTTCAAATTGTCAACAATGTAGGTTGCAGTTACCTTTAAGTATTGTTCATTCGAAAGAGTTATATGAATGAAGTCTGTATCAAAGAGTTCACTCATAAATACAATTTAACATTAAATTTCCAAACTATAATCCATGATAAGTCTTGCTTTTGCAGAGTGTACATGAAATTATTTAAAAACATATGTGATTCATTGTCACATCTTAATATTAATTTCAGTAAAAAATACTAGTAGTGACGTCTGAGGTTGAGAATTTGAGAGAGTTTAAAGCAGTCTTAGAGACTCAAAAAAAAAAAAAAAATTCTGTATTACCTCCTTTTCTGATGGAAAGTTGATTCATTTAAAATATTCAAAACTAAGACAGTCTTGTTTATATGAATCCTCCATTTAACCTTTTGTGATGAAGATTTGCAGCACAGGGTGCAAGCATGAATGTCACAGAATGACTTTCCAAATCACAGGAACTAGTGGAGTCAACAAAAATGATCTCTTGCGATGTTGGTAAGTTGTGTAAGTTACATTATAGGGGTCCCAATTAAAACAGCAAAAGGATTTTCTTCATAGGCAACTTCTGTATTATTATTTTCATAAGTTGCTACTTTTCTCTTCAATTTCTGAAATAAAAAGCATTATTTATTTAAATTATTTAGAAATAGAATTTTTTAAGCATAACGTATAAGTAAATATAATCAGCAACTATCTTACGTAGTTGTAGGAGCTCCTGTAATGGATTTAATCTGATAAGGAATTTAAGAAGGAATGAATTAATGAGAGGAAATTTAAAAAGTATTAGTTATCTTCCAAAGAAATATGTAATTAGAAAATTAAATAATATATTTACTGACATAAATATTTATCCGATATAAAAAGCTGCAAATGACATTATGCAAGCATCACTTTTCTGAAAATATCAATTCTACATATTTTCCGTCATCTAAATAAAAATTTTGAGTATAATTCAGAAAATAATGAATAATAACCCTTATCCTAATTTCTAAATATAGTAAATCACCGAAAACCCAATGCACTTTATTGATCTCGTTTTTCTTCACATTTCAAACCGTAACATTATGGATATGTATAACTATATTATACACATGGATATGTATAACTATATTATACACATCCATAAAGTAACAGAAACTCTAATATTATGTATATGTTAATGGATTGTATAAATCACAAATGTCTTAATTCACAATTAAGCTCAGATACGAAATATCGAAATTAAATATACAATTGATCTTATGAAATGAAATAAATACTACAAGTAATTAAAATAATGACCCACATAGGTCTTAAATTTAGAATTTGCAACTAATTTCAATCATGTCATGCACATTTTGAAAACCCAAATGAAGAAGTCTCCATTTTTCATACCAATATTCAACAGTTCTTTGAATAGGATTAATCTTACTATTTGGCAGATCACTTGCCTGCAAATTTGATTTCATCACTAGAACTTCTTTGTAGTATTTAGCATCTTCTGCAGGCTCCATGCTATTTCCAAAATAATCTTCGGATTGCTCTCTGTAGTTCTTAGCAGAGAGAAATCTCAAAGTTTCAGCACTCGTAAGATAGTGTGTATGAAATGGAATAATAGTGATTATTTCAGCTAATCCCTCTGAAAAGATTCAAAATTGAATTTTGAAACATACATTTTTATCAAATAAATAAAGATGCTCCAATGCATTTAGTGGATTTATAGATTAAATTCTTAAAATTATTTACTTGTAATAGCTCTTGTTCCAATAAAGCATTCATTCAATGTAAGATCAGAATAAATAGAAACTAGTTTATTTTCATTATAAAAGTTTGGCCCACATAATTAGATTCAATCAAAATATTAAACTTAAGAAGAATTTTATTTTGTACATTTTTTGAATGACAATCTATTACACATATTAATTTTTTTTGGATAAATATAATATAAATATATTTTCACATACCAATAATGATAATTTGAATACATTGTCAAATTCTGGAAATAAACATGTTATAACTAAGATAGACCTGCATTTAAAAAGATATTAAATATGAAATCTCCAAAAAAATCTTTAATACAGAAAAAATAATTTAAAATAATTCACTATAAATAAATTAATCAACTGAAATAATTGCAAATATGAACTTAATTTCTAAAAATTATTACCAAAAATTTTAAACAAAAATTAAAACGAACTTTATTTATAGAAAATCATCTTCTGTTCACATGCGTGTTGTATTTAATTTTAACCATAACAGACAAGGCATTCAACATTTTTTGAAATTCCTTTTTTTATTCTTAGTAAATGGCACCTTGCTGAATGAGATATGTAAGCATACAAATTTGCCCCTTTTTGGCTCAGCTCCCGTATACGGCATCCGCCAAATTGGTGAGAAATTTGGCGATAAACGGTAATTTCTGGTTGCCATCATCGGCATATGTATTCTTCTTTATGGTAACCTTACACCTTAGAACATATTCAGTATTTTTATGTGTTTTTATAAGGAGCAACTCACATATACAGCTATTAGCTTTTATAAACTATGCTTTAAAAATGAAAAAAATATCAATGTTTTCATGAAAACATATTCAGCATAAAATTAAGAAATCATTTTTAAAAATCGGAGCAAAAAATAATTTCGTCATCATCATTTAATATTAATTTTGAGCATTTATCTTTACTTAAAAGCAAGTGAGCATTTCAGCATGCTTCATTATACTTATAATTAAACAAATCGTTTCATTTGGATTTTTATCATAAATATTTCAATACCCCCCCCCCCCCCCCCCCCAACTTACGCTCGTGTATTTTGTCAGTCCTACGATTAAGCCTAACATGGCTTCAAAAATTAGTCAATAATCACAACATTTATCTGAATTATTTAAAATAAAAAGGGGGCATTGCCACCCCCTGACTTATAGTCCAGTGCATTTTGTCAGTTTTAAAAATAAGCCTAACGTGGCTTCAAAACTTACGGTTAAGAATCACATCCTAAACACGCATTATTGGCGAAAAAATGGCGCCACTAGGCCGTATACGGGAGCTGCTCCAAAAACTCTTTGATAAGAGTTAAAGCTAAAATGAATTCTCTAATTATATTGGTGAAGCCGACTTCTTCCCTCGGGTGCTCAAAGTCTTTCAAAACATACTGCACCCCCACTTTCCATTATAACGCGGACCATAGAACTGAGATATTTTGAGGGAGTGCAACCCTACTTTGGTGTAGGACAAGATAAAAACACGCGACTTGTGGACAGAATTTGTATTCACTGTAACCGCATTCTCCGTTCCCCATTATATTTCAATGGCAGATTTTTTCTCGCTTTTAACTGTTAGATTTTAAAGCTTATTTAAGCCATGGTTCATTATTGCTGTGCAATTGAATGCAAAGAAAAAGCTACTAAGGATAGTTCTGTATCATTTCACAGGTATGTACAATAAACATATTCTGTTTATATCCATTTTAAGTCAATTTAAAATTTCGTAACCTCGATCACTCAATTATTTTGGTGTTATAACTGAATAACATTTCATAGTTTAGTTTAATTATTGTATTAAATTTATTTTACTTGTTATTAAGCTTCATTTAAACTAATGTAATTGCATCATATTTTGCTACTTGCTTTATTTTAATCTCGAATGTGTTGCAAGTGCTTGGCTGCAAGCTTGGCGTGATTTTTTGTCGCCAATACAAGTGTTTACATAAATATTGACCGATTAATAATTGTGTATTTATTTTAGTGCAAATAAAGTTACTCATCATTTCGAATATGTTGTTCCTTTTTTACATAAATATTCGAATTGTATTATATCGTGAACAATATTAAATCCAATCTAAATTTTGCAAAACAATTTTTTATGGCATGTTTACCTTATACAATAATTTTCCTTAACAAAGCTTTATCAAAAAAAAAAAAAAAAAAAGCGTACAATAAAATGTCACTATTTAATTACAAATATACATAATAATTGATAGAGATTTATAGTTTTTATCGTTTTTTTTGTTGTTTTAGGGATTTTAATAAGTATTTGTTTAACTGCATATATTCCATTTGTATAAAATATTCTATATTTTATACAAATATTCTATATATGGAATTTATTGTTTTTTTTTTTCAGTGAAATTGTCGATATTATAGTTTTTAAAAATCATTTGTTGGAATCTATTTCTTTTTTCAGGACAGCTCTTAATTATTGTTTTAAATAATGCTCCTAATTTGAATTCAATATTTGAATCATTTATGTTTGTATCGTAAGTCATTATTTGTGGAGAATTAAAAACTAAGTCCTCAAGACATTTGAGATGTTTGTTTAGGGCTATTGTAATTTAATTCACCTTTTTTATTTCTAGTTAGTATTGCAGAGTCATCAATGTATATACACAACATGGTTTTAAATTGTTTGGAGATGTCATTAATGAATAAAGAAAAAATAATAGGTCCAAATTTTGATCCTCCCCCCATTTCATATACACCATCTTGGATGTGTATTATTTCCGTATAAACATTGTTAATTCTAATTTTAAAGGATCTGAATCATTTTAAAGAAATTTTTGGCTACATAATTTTGATTAAACGCTACATGATAATTTTGCCTAGATGTGGGGGAGTGCCGTATTTAATGAGTTTGGAAATAAGTCCAATGTTCCAATGATCGATTTTCTTCCATAATTGAAATAGGGTCAGAAATGGTAATATGCGACTTGGAAGAGTAGCTGTATCTTCAATACATTCCAGACAATAGAATCTTGTCCCTACGATAGAATGGGAACTCCATTCTCATGGGCAAATGACTCACAGAGGCTTTCTTTCAAATGTAGAAAACAATCCATGAGCGTGAATCATTAATATGAGTCACACTCACTTAAATGGTGGATTGGTCTTTGTCTACTCAAAAACTGGCGATTTGGTAATCATTTTAAAGAAATATTTTTGTCTACATTTGAATACGTCAGTTTGGGACCAGGCTATTTTATAATATAAAGTGAGCGATAACGTTAGTCTCGATCATTTTAAGTGATTGATTGAAATGTGATGAGGATGGGATTTTTGGCAACAAAGATCGTTATCCCCCAATGCCAAAAGAGTTCATTTCATAGATGTTAAAAAACTTCAGAGATTGGAGAAGGATCCGAAGATACTGTATATTACAAACAGCGTTTTGAATAAATGTTTTGAATGAAAAACAAGAATGAAGATAGATTAATGTTTTGAGAAAGGTTTGACTTATGAGTTGCATATTTGGAACAAAACAAGATGATATGCTCAGTGTTGTTTTCCAGATTACAAGCTTGTCAGTGAGGATAATTATGTAGACCAAATCTATTCAATGAAATTTTTTTCAAAGATTATTGAATGCCATATAACATGAAATATTTAAAAAAATGCTTGATACTTCTCATTATAAAAAGCCTCATAATTTTTTTTTTATTTCGCATAAATAAATAAAAGTAGGTTTATATTCGTAAATATTGTAATATAAGATCTCATATGGTTTCAATTGAGAGAAACTTTTTTCTGAAACTTACTAAAATTTGAAAAAATAAAAAATAAAATAATAATTAAAATTAATAAATAAATAAATAAATAAAAATCTAGAAAAGAAAAGGGGGAAGGGGAAACATGGTTTAAAAAACATGGGGAAAAAAAACTATATATTTCGCTTACATCTATATTTTTTGCAGTTAATTCACGAATTCTTGACTTTTTAAACGTATATACACTATACATTTCTGTAATCAATAAAATATCTTACAAAATTCTAAATTAAAAATTCTTAAAGATAAAAATATTTCCAACTTTCTTAAACTGTCTGATACTACACATTGCAATCAATATTATACCTTCAAACCTTATAGCTATAATACCTACATTGCAATCAATATTATATGCAAGGTGTTTAACAGCTGCTGTACAAAACAGCACAGACAGATTGTAATCCTATCTGTCGCACTTAAGCCCATTCTGCGTGCCTTCTGGTTATACTGTGCAAAGACTTCGTTGTTGGCCGGTCGGGGTGTTCCCGTTATTTCTGCCCCACTTACCGCCCATCGGTCATTTCTAAGGAATGATAAGAATACCTCCAAAGGATAATACACCTGCGAGGCTGATTCTATAAACAGCATAACATATGCCGACCATATGATCCACACGATTTATTAGTGATATTCCTGTCATTACAGCAGACTAGGCAGATAATAATTCCACGCCTGTCATTGCTGTACAATAGGTGGATATAAGTAAATACCCCTGTCACTATTGTACAACAGGCAGGTGTATGTTATCCTTTCTTTTGTAGGGGAAAGGAACAGAGTATGGAAATTCCTTAAACTCTTTAAGTTGGACACTTTAACAATTGCACTATAATACCGTCTCTTCGTGCACTCTGAATTTGAGAAAAGGAAAAAGTAATTAATTCTGAAATCTTTATCTGTCGATCTATAGCTCTACAGTAATGTTTTTTCGTGTGAATGAATGACACATTGAAATATGAATGGCGCTCTTTTAGAAGTAGTATTCATTGATCATCATCATTACATATCTCTTCTGAATGAGTGATAGAACATTGCATATTTAATATTCTTTAAGAAATTGTATTCCTTGAAACCCCTGAAATATGAAAGATGCTTTTTAAAAAGTAGTATTCATTGATCATCATCAATACATATTTATTCTGAATGAGTGACAGAATATTGTATGCCATCAAAAACATAACTTGTAAAAAAAAAAAAAACACGTCTCGCAACTCAGTTCTTCTATCGTAAAAAGTTGCGAGATCCATGTAATACCAAGTCGGTCAATTTATTCAGTCCCTACTTAAGGGTCCTTCTGTCTTAAGTTATTACGTAATTTAGCTAACCTAACAACATCTAATAGTGACCATATCAATATTAAAAATCTTTTATGGTTTAAATAAATAGATTGATTTGGACATCGCATGAAAACACAATGCATCTTTACATTAAATTAGATTACGTTAACATATTATATTAAACTAGATTGTTTAGTGTGATGGCTTGGTGGTAAAGTCTCGGCTTCAGAACTAGATGGTTTCAGGATCGAGGCCCGATTCCACCGAAGAACCGTCGTGTAAGTGAGCATGAGTCACGCTAAATCCGTTGGGGCCATATGTCCTGCTTCTCTTAGTTGGGTGTGGAAGTTTGGAGAAGGGATGCCATCTCAGATGTGGTCCTCGTCATATGCCCACGTTTCAAAATCACGAGGACTATCCTTAAACAGCCTTAGTGTTACTTTAAACCGGGAAGTTAATATAACTAAACTAAAAATCTTATATTATTCAACTTTGAGGGATATGTTGCTTTCACTGAAAAATTTCAAAAGAGAATTTGAATAATTCGGGATCAGGCAGGATTGATTTGCTTTTGTAAGTAAAAATAATTGCTTGACCCATAATAATTTCCAGACCGTTCCATGAGCTAATTTTATATCCCATTTTTCAGCCTAAATTTTAAATTCAGCTGACAAATATCTATAAAAAAATCAGGATACCTGTTTAAATGAATTTTTTGTTTTTATCTTTCTGATCTGAACAGCAATGAATCTCTCTCACCATTTCCATCAGGTTGAGTATTGCTTCGATTTCTATGGAAAAAAATTGAAGAATTGAAGGATTAAATTCTAAGAAATAAAATTCTCCAAATCTTGTTTCAAATTCAGTTGTGAAACATTTTTTGTTATTGAGGATATTTTGGTTTGTTATTAACCCTTAGTAGCCTGATTTACGAAAGTGATTTATTTTTAATATTACTGTGTTTGCTTCAGGGTCTAGATGAAGGGAAAAATAGCCAAAGAATTAGTAGGTAGGTTTTATGTAGGGCGGAATACCTGAAGTATCAAAATTGATACTCACAAAAATAGCACTAATTTCTTCAAGTAAAACATGCACTCGCAAAAAATAATTATATCATAGCGAAAATAATATATTCACTTACCTCAAAAGTATTTATATTCTTCAGAAAAAGAAAATATATCAAATTTGTATTCAGCAAAACTTTTAGTAAAATGTGTTTACTTGTTCACTTTGCCGCGCAAGTAATATGTCATAGATAAAATAAAACAATAATGACATTTGATTTTTTTTTAAATTTCGTTGGAAAGAATATTATACAACAGTAAAATACGTACAGCCAACCTATTAAAAAAAACTAATAGTAATGTGAACATTCGGTTTAAAAGATTGGTATCAAAATTGATACTCTAGGTCATTAAGGGTTAATAAAATCATAATTAGGAATTTATAAATTCAAACTATAAAATTGATTTAAAATTTTGTTACATATTGTTAAGTGTTTTGGTCCACAAGAAAGTGCGTCGTGTTTCACTCCTGGCCACCGAATTTGACACATTCGCTCTTCAAGTTACTTCTCAATTTTAGATCATATTGTTATTCTCTAATATATCATAATGTTATTCTGTAAAGATTAATATTTTGCCGTTTTCTTGTATTTCTTGATGTAATGAAAAGCATTCGACGGGAGAAATAAAAATACAGGTTTTAAATTTCCAATTATTCGAAAGATTTTTAAATATTTTTGAAAAGTCTCCAAATCTATTTCATCATATGGCAACGGCAACGTCGTGATGTTTCGGAGTTCCGCGGTGTGACAAGTGATCACGAGCACCTCCACATCTTAATTTGGAATAATTACTTTAATTTGTAAATTTTAGGAAAAGATTAAATTTAATTGAGCTAGTTTGGAAGAGCGCAAATTGCTCTAACGTCATGCAATTTGGTATAATTGTTAGAGTAGAACTTTTAAGATATAATTATTAAATTAAAATGATATTTATGGGGTAAATAGAACTTTAATGGAATTGCGTTGCACATGCCTTTTGCAACGGGGACTGATTTAGCTATTTTGAATTATTTATTTTCGAAAATCTAGAAAATTTCACGTGTGTAGCTTATCGTAGCTATCTAAGGCCGAAATAATTTTGAGGTTTTAATCAAGAGTTAGTGAATTCCCAGTCTTTTGATTGAAGGAAAATTGATATAGGAATTATCTATTGCGGCCCTTGGGCGTTTTCTAGAGCTAAGCATCATATGCTGGAAATTGAAGTAACTCGTTACGAATCTTGGGTGATTTTTCGAAGAACTTAATTGATGTTCTTCTGATAAATTCCGAAACAGATTTAATTTGGAGATTGCCATGAAATATTTTCCTTCTGAAGTACCAGGGCGCATTAACAATCTTCATCAGATGTTTGTTTTAGAAAACTTGCAACCTCTTAATGTTTTCGGCAGAGGTGCCCCTCCCTCCCCAAATTTAAGATCCGTACATTATTAGAATTGCTCTTAAAATAGCTTTGTAGAGCAGAAGCTTGAGCCTAATCGAGAGTTTATCCTATGGGGCAATTATGCTGTTGAGTTTAACAATCATAATCGTAGCTTTGGTGAGGGTTGCTTTAATATGACTATTAATGCTTAATTTAGCGTCTAAAATTAATCCTAAGTATTTGTACTCATTTACAAAGAGGACGGGCTGGTTGAAAATTTGGATAGGGGCTAGATCGGGCATTACCAGTTTTTTAGTAAACCGGAGGCACGCGTATTTATTTGGGGTGACTTTTATTTTCAGCATTTAAACAATTATAAAATACAAATAATATGGCAGAAGTTCATATCTTCTTCGTCTTTCAGAAAAATACGATAATCTGTAACTATAGACAGATATATTTTAGACTAGAGTGGGGGGGGGTCGTGGGAAACGCCTTGACTCAGGGGTCTTGTCTGTTACGGTTCTATGTTAACCTGACAGGTCACTCTATTATAAATTTCTAATACCGTCATTTGGAACTTAACCCACCATAGACTTATCTCGAGTATGAAAAGCCTGTCATTTTTACTTTTCAATTCTTGAAGCCATACTTCAAATTAGACATACCTTTCCAAGAAGACCACCCCTTTTCTGACATTCAGATGTCTGGTATTTTGAAAATAATGCCCATCTTCCTAACCCTTTTGAATTCCTATGATGCCCATTCTTTGTAGTAGGAGAAATTGATGTGAGAAATTCTTTTCGAGATTCACCTGGTTGTGAATGTGACGAACAATTCCAGTTTTTCTGTCGGTTAACTTGGTTTTGATCTCCCACGGTCGTGTTGGGGATTAAGGTGATAAATTTGAATAAGTTGCATTACATCTGTCATAATCAAATTATATACTTTTTCATTTATACGCCTGTCCCTTGAAAAACATAAGCAGTGCTTCACTCTGCATTAATAATATATATATATATATTCGAATTCTTTCAATTTTTATTACTATTAAAAATTGCCTTTTCAAGCTTCATTTCACTTTAGTCAAAAGTTGTTGTATGGAATGAATTTGCTTTCAAAAAATAAGTTACATACAGATAGACAACATTGAAATTCTTTGCACCATTTTGCGTGATCTTTGAATATTCTATTTATTTATTTATAACAAATATTATTTATTTTCAATTATATCTATTTAAACTTCTGAGAATTTTATTCAATGCCAAAATATTCATTTCTTTTCAAAATAATGTATTTTGGAAGAAACAATATATTTTAAGAATAAAAGTATTGGTATGCAATTTGTATACTTCATGATCAAGTCTAAAATTCATAAATTTGGTAATTTAAATACCAAAGCAATCTCTACTCTTTCTGAAATAATCATTTCAAATCAATTTCCTTATCTTTTTATAATTGCCATAATGCATAATTTGATGTTGCATAAATTTTGAGCTGCGACTTAAAAATCTAATTTTGTTTGTTAGTAAGCTAAAAATATGCACTTTTCGACAAATATTAATTTTCCATCAACTGCATTAATCATAACTTGGATGCATAATAAATCTTTTTTAATCATTATTCTATTTGCTCATTTATAACTATAACGGTAGAAGAATGAAATTTAAAGAAACATATTGTCACTTTTATCCAGTTACTTCTTTTACATAATATCAAAAATACATTTATCACCTTCATTTTTATTATCCAGTCACTTCTTTTACATAGTATCAAAAAGACATATGATCACCTT
>JAPMOR010076508.1:15710-31466 GCA_026543865.1 Argiope aurantia
ACAATATATAAAAACATAATACATTCATATGATAATAAGATCATTGTTGTCACATGAGATTATTAATCATTAATGAAATGTGCTTGTAAAACAATACAAAAAGTTTTTATCAAAGAAAGAAGATTAATTGACAAAGAATATGATCATATTGCTGCTCCTTCTCAATTCTTATTTCCCAATTCAAAAATTTGTTCTCGGTATTAAAAATCTCTATGACGTATTGAAAACATTCGGAATGTTGATTCTGTAAATGCTCACATTATACGAAGATATATATTGTCGGTTGTTGAAGATATATACTGTTTACTTAAATATCTTTTCTTTTTTTTTTATGAAACTTCCCTATTTATTTATAAGAAATCTTTCTCGTTTTAAATGATATCGCACTTTTTCCAGATATGTATTTTGAACAGAAAATGTAATTTTTGTTAGAATGCTGACAGCGAAAGGCTTATTATTTAAGAAAAATTGTCGAATAACAAGGAATACAAACATACACAGAGTAGTACTACAACGCTGTCACTCTAGAAACAAATAATTTGCGTCATCCAGAATTGCACATCTCATTGGCGAAACTTCCTGCCTACACACGCGAGAAAAACGATGGAATCGTCCATCGCATTCACCACCAGGTTAATCTCCAGATGCTTGCGTGAGAACCAGTCTGTCTTGTCAATTGAAATTCATTGCTTACGAAGTTATAGTATGCCATTGGCGAACTTTAGCCTTCAAAGCATATTATTGGCGAACACATTCAATAGTAAATAAATAACTTGACATTTTGGCGATTTCTTTTGGTTCTTAATGACATACGGTTAATACTTAATGCGAAGTTACAGAATGCCATTGGCAAACTTTAGCCTTCAAAGCATATTATTGGCGAACATAGTCAATAGTAAATAAATAACTTGACATGTTTGGCGATTTCTTTTGGTTCTTAATGCCACGCGGTTAATACTTAATGCAGAATTAACCACAAAAGTCCAGGGCATTCAACAACGCCAGGTCTATTTTTACATCCAAATACCATCACTACAGGAGATAGCTTCTGGCCGAAGCGGGCTCTCCTTAAGAAGTGCAAGTCTTCTACTTAATGCAGAAGTTCTTCCTGATTTGCACTGTGTTGTCGATTTGAGTAAAAGAAGTAATTTTCATCATAATTTTTTTAAAAAAATATCGTTATATGCGTAACGTGACTAAATATTCTGTTGAAGCCGTGATTGTAATAAAAAAAAAAGAACTGTTGAATTTGGGGAGAGTTTGAGAGAGTAATTTGAGTATATTTGGCCTTAAAAGACAACTCATCCATTTACAACTGGAGTAGGACTGATTGCTTTTGACACAATTATGGAAAAATTTAGTTCAAAACTGGAGTATATAGTATTAGAGCTAACCAATATTGCACACATTGTGCAATATAGTTCCATAGTTCAAAACTCTATTTCGTATTTGAATTTGGAAGTTTATGACTACTGTATCGGATTCGAAAGATGTGTGGCAAAATGTTATTTTAAGACTTTACCTTCGACTAGTTTCATCGACAAAGAGAAAAACTGTCAGAAAAGTTTGAGGAGGTTGAGAAATCTTTATTATAAACTACATCTAGACATGCCAAAAGAAATGGAATGCAGCTTAATATATGGTCCATCATCTCATGTATTAAAGAAATCTACAGTAGGAATTCATTTAGCCAAGATATATGTTCCCGAATATTTCTACCAACGGATACTCGCAGAATTCGTTAAATATTTTTTTGAACAATGCTCTCCAACCTCAAAATTTTTTAAATGGTTATTAAAATTTCATGAAATAAAAGCAATGATAAATTGGCAATTTCAAGCCGAAATCGTGGACCATTTTGCCTCTTGTTTTTATCTGGATTCTACAGATTCACAGTTCATACAAGAATTTCTACAAAAATTTCCTGCCGTAGACTGGATAGTTAAATATGAAAAGCCTGAGATCTTGCAGTGTCTTCTTTATCATGTTCATCATAATGGAGAAGTTATAGCTACGAGTCGAATTTGCGGTTTACAATTAATTGATATCTGTATTCTGAAAAGGTTATATCTAAATATTGGCCCGATTTTAAGACTCTCACGAGCTCCTGTCTTTACTACACGAGTACGAGACACGTATATGAATCAAATTTTGAGTTACAGGTAATTGTTGAATATTTTTTTTTCAATAATCAAATAAATGCGTTGATATAAATTTTATAAAATATTTGATCTGAATGTTTTATTTATTATCATGTGAGAACATGATGTTGTTTGTGGTTAGGGGGGGGGGGTTGAAGCTCGAAGTCGCGTAGACAATGAATATTGAAGCTCGAAATCGCGTAGGAAATAAATAAAGCATAAATGGCAGTTTTCATCATCATCTTTTAATCGCATATATTCTTTTATCTGCTTTTACCAGTATTGCATTATTATTATGTATGCTTCTTTATAAGCAACTGCGTTTTTAAAAGGTTGACGTAGAACTATGACTTCATAGCTGTTATTTCGTTTCAAAATCGGTCGAGCTCCAAAACTTTGTTTGCCAGCTAGAAAAATTGAAAGTGAAAGTTTAAAAAAATTATCATTATATATATAGAGAGGGGGATAGAGAACGTTAGAAAAGTCTCGTGATTGTTTCAAACTAGTTTAAACTGGTTAATGACAAATTAATTAAGACAAATAATGACTTAAAAATAATTATGTTCTCACATGATAACTTGAAATTTGCGATAGTAGATTTCATTTTAATCTTTTTAGTATTTTGTCTTTTAATTTTTTTAGTATTTTGTTTTTGATTAATTATGTATTATTATTTTGTTATAGAACACAAATTAAAGGATAAATTTAAGAAGTGAAATGCAAATTTTTTGCCGGTGTTGGCAAAATCCTGATAAACATTAAACAAATCAAAAGAATAGTGGTGAATTATTACATTTGGCAAGTTATCACCACTGAAAAATTACAATTTAGCGCTTCAGCCATAATTCGAAATGATTTTATAATCCTTACTGTATAATTTAGTTTATATATATTAAAGTACAGAATAATACGAAATATTTTAATCCAGATTCTACAATGATTTTTTTTTCTTTGGTCCTTTGAATTTCTTATCAATACAATATAAAAACTTTATCTATAACTTGAACTTCGTTTGGTTTATCCGAAGCAAAAACTGATTTTTGTTTTCATTCTTAAATTATCTAAGCAAGTGAAATATGTCCTTTCTTATGTTGAATAATTTTGTTGAAAGTTAAATTCACTTTAGAAACTTTACTGCTATGATGTGTTTTCTCTTAAGAAAGTAAAGTTTCTCTAATTTTTTAAAAACTTTAAACACATTGGATAGGAATTGTACCATTTATTTTGAAATGTCATGTAAAAACTGTTTAATTCAAAAACGCTTTGTGCTGTTTTTTATTAAAATGATCGCTTATCTTTTAAAATTATTAAAAAAATGATTTTAAAAGTTGCTGAAAGATTTTATAATAATGAAATGATTATCCCATTATTTATTAAATTTACAGCTTTTTAAAAAAAATATGCATCTTTGGCAAAAATTAAAAATAAATTTTCATTTTAAAATCGGTTCCTTTTTGCATATTCATTTTAGATACCTCATTTTATTCATTAGTTCGAATTTCAGAGTAATAGAACTTTTACTGTGATAGCGGCATCACTAAGTTATTCAATTTCTTCAAAATTTTGAATCTGATTAATTGTGCAACATTATAATAAATAGTCATATAATTATCTTCACTGCATATTAAATCAATTTGCTCTAATATAATCTTTTTTGCTAAAATCGATTAAAAATTATTGTTTAACGACTTTATTAAGATAATGTAGGTTGAATGACTTACATTTTCCATCCATAGAATAGGGCATTTTATGAAATATTAATCAAACCTATATTTTTTATTAATTTGCGACAAATAAATGCTGTAAAATTTTTTAGAAATTGAGATAAAAATGTTATAGAGATTGCATTGTTATATTAGTTTATATTTTATATCAAATAAATATACAAAACTGATTTATTGAAATAATACTTTTCTTACTCTACAAATTAAAATGCAATTAATTTTGCATTAATTAAATGAGTAATTTTAAAAATATTAAATAAAAATGCATTAATAAATATATTATTATAATATTTCAAATATTATTAAATTTAATGTTGTACAGAAATTGTTGTTGCAATTTCGGGAATTCCTCGAGGATTCCTCGAGAATTCCCGAGAAATTTAAACTGAATTATTTTCATGGCAACCATTTTTGCATATTTGTTTCGTTTATATAATTCATATATTCAAATGTATTTAAATTAGAATAGAGTATTTAAATATAATTAAATTTTTATATATTGTTCTTATGACTTTCTTGCTCGTGTAATCATATTCGCTTATAAAGTTATCACCTATTTTCGCAGTATAGCAACTCAAGTAAACTGTGTATTAGAATATTTAAATTATAAAAAATTTTATCGTTATTTTAATGTTTTGTTTAAAAATACTTATTAATTTGAACTCCTTTTGACGCACAAGAACGCTGAAACTAATCCTCTTGAAATTGACCTTCAATCAAAACTCCTGTTATTTTGTCATATTTTAACGTTTTATTATTTAAGTTTGCCATATTATAAGTTTTTATTATTTGAATTTGTCATAAAATTCTAAGAAAATGCTAATATAGATATTAAATTAAAATCAATAAAAAATAGAAGGTTTAGGAAATTGAGAAGAGAGAGGTAAATCTTCCAGTGCCTAAGGACCTCTACAAGACGGGCCGCGGTGGCTTGGTGGTAAGGTCTCGGCTTCGGAACCGGAGGGTTTCAGGTTCGAGACCCGATTCCACCGAAGATCCGTCGTGTAAGAGGGTCTGTTACACGTTAAATCCGTCATGACCAAACGTCCTCCCGCTGGTGTGGTGTGGAGAGGGAGGTGCTATCTCAGGTGTCGTCCTCGTCATCTGACCGCGGTTCAAAATTACGAGGTCCGTCCCAAAATAGCCCAAGTGTTGCTTCAAACGGGACGTTAATATAACTAAACCAAATAAAACCAAACCTCTACCAGACAATCCAAATGAATGAACGTCATATGATTCTTTAAAAAAATTAATATAGGAACTAAATTAAAGTTAATAAAAAATAAATAGTTTTTAAAATTGTGAAAGGAAAAAAAAAAAAAAGAAAGAAAGAAAGAAGGAGCGGGGATGGATCTTCCAGTGCCTAAGCGCCTGTACCAGACAATCCGAATCAATGAACGTCATATGATTCTTAAAAAAGGTTAATATAGGGACTAAATTGAAGTCAATAAAAAATAAATGGTTTGGGAAATTGAGAAAGGGTAGGAAAAAGGAGAATCTTCCAATACCTAAGGGCCTCTAAAAGACAATCTGAACCAATGAATGTCAAACGATTCTTAAAGAAAGACTAATATAGGGACAAAATTAATTTCAATAAAAAATAGAAGATTTAGGAAATTGAGAAAGGGAAGGGAAAAGGCGAATCTTTCAATACCTAAGGGCCTCTACAAGATAATCCGAATCAATGAACGTCACATGATTCTTAAAAAGGGCTAATATAGAGACTAAATCAAAATCAATAACAAATAGAAGGTTTAAGTAATTGAGGAAGGAAAAAAAGAAAGGGGGAGTATGGAATTTTCCAGTGCCTAAGGACCTCTACAAGACAAGCCAAATTACTTTAACCTAGAGTCATCTTGTTTGCCAAGACAGTCCTGAAATAAGCCAGGGCTTTTGAGAATTTAATGTGTTTAGAATTTTTTGTGAACAAGGTGAATTTTCCGACAGTTAAAAAAAATAATTGATTAATTTTTCTTTTATAGAAGGGATATTAACCCTAAAGCACTATTCGAGCACCAGAAATGGACGAGTGTAAAAAGAAGTGGCCAGCTTCTCCAGATCTTTTTGATTTACAATTCCACAACGCGTCCAAGACTTCCTGCTGCTTCAGAAGCTTTAAGATACATTTGGAATTCTACTGCCGATGCTTTTGTGAGTTTGAGAGAAATGTATAAAGCTTTTGGAAAAGTAATAGGCTCAGACGCGGTTGATCTATATAGTTTCTATTCCCAAGCTGTAGGTAAAAGTTTGGTGTATAATGAGCCACGGTCACTTCAACATTACTGTAGGATGGCGATTCGTAAAGTTTTAATGCAGAAAAAACAGTGGCTTCCAGATGCTATCAAGCAAACTGGTTTACCATGTGCACTGCAATCTTTTGTAAATCTTGAAAAAATTGATTTTCATCGGACAGATAATCTAAGGTATAATTTCTGCTAATAAAAATATTATTTTTTAACTAATTCGTTTATTAAATGAAATGCAAACTACAGAAAAAAATGCCATTTACAGAGTCCATTGCAAAATGAAAAACACGCGAAAAATAAAAGCTATAGGTAATGAATGACAAGAACATTATAAAAAGTATAAGATATATAATATGCACATATAGTTAATCTAAAAGCAATAAAAATGAGCTAGGAAGTTTGAGGATTGAATCTACAAAATCTCAATATATTTAATCTCAAAAACATTAACTAGTTGATTGTTTCAACATTTTCGAAAAATGCGTATCTAAATTGTGTCGCAAAAAGTTTGCGATGATGAGCATATATGTCAAACACAGAGTATATGCAAGATGAAATTATGTTGTAATGAAATGATTTTGTATTTTTTGTTTCAATAATCATATTTATTTATTTACTTAAACTAACATACATTTTTTCATATGAACGGAAAAAAAAACCCATAAAAAATTAATTTATTATTTTAATTTGCTGTTAGAGAATGGTATTGAGCAAAGCATAATGGTCTTTTATATGTTCTTTTCATTTCGATTTGGCCTCAAAATTTGTAAACATCTTGAAATTTAAGAGTACAGTACACTCCCGATTATCCGCGGAATTGGGTGGCGCGGCCGCCGCGGATAACAAAAATCGCGGATAATCCGAAAAAAGCTGAAAACGGGTATAGCAAAAGAGAAAACAGTCATTCCAACTTTGAAAAATCGTTTTATGTACAATAAAACGTAAACTAAACAGCAGGAAATGTTTAACTAACGCTTAATATTTTAGTATATCACTCAAAATTAACCTAAAATGCATTTTGTTAATGAAAACAGAAAAGTGTTTTGTACTTACGAGAGGCATCAAGGACACACAGAAAAATTAATACATATGTACTGTTTTAATACTGTAATGTATTATGTAATTACAAAAGCATAACTGTAAAGCTACACCTTTTTGAAGAAATCAGTCATTTGTATTTGCTTCTTGGGTTTGCTTGAGGGGAAGGTTCCGAGAAGGCCTGGGATATTTTTGCCATAAATAAGCACGATGTTAGCAAATTTAACGTTTCGCTCAGTTTTGCGAACATTTTTATTTTCTTTGCTTTACGCTTGCACAAAAACTTTGTGCGACAGGCGCGGATAATCGGGAGTCTACTGTATGTTTAAGTTTTTAATAAAATTGTTATTCAAACTGCAAATTGTCTCTACTCCTGACGAATAAACTCGTCATAACGTAAATTGTTGTACTTTTTCCATGACGAATATACGCGTCAAAAACCGCTAATTGGTTAAGCATACAGTATAAATATTAAAATGAATATATCTACTCATAAAAACAATAAAACTTCAAAAGCGGAATCTAATCAAGGATAAAGCATTAAAAGACATATTGGAATTTTAAAAGTTATAAACATCATATTTAGAAAAAAAAAAACCAAAATAAATACAAAAGCTATCAAGTTAAAAAGAATATTTGTTAAAACTTTTACGAAATTTAAGTTATGGGCTTTTTTCTGTATAATTAAATTTTACAAACTCGTTTTCAAATAAGCTGTTGACTCTAAGGATCTGGCAGGAATGCATGCATGTTTATCATTCTATTTATGATGATTGAATTTTATTTTTAATTCAGCCAACTATCAATCTTAATTTTATCAAAACTTTGCAGGAGATAAGAAAAGTAAAGGCTTTGTGAAAATAATCTAGAATTTATTAATTTTTCTTTATTTAAGAAATATTCATGGAATTCAAAAAATAATCAGTTAAAAGCTTATTAAAAATTTTTGGTTATATAGTATGCTCAATTCGTAGCTTTTTCTCATTTAATTATTACAATATTTTTAGTGGGGCAATTAGAAAACATGTTTTATCAAAATTCATCAAGCTATCCTGAGCATATATCATACGCAGGTGTTAACTGACTTTTAAATGTTTGATTTTTTTTAAAATTGATTTTAAAATATATTTTAACTTAAATTTTTTTGAATAAATCATAGAAAAATTATTTAAGAAATCATGTTTTGTTGATTTTATGACTGAGATTCAATTGATTATAAAATTTGTGAATAGTAATAAATATAGACTTCAATAGTTTAATGGTAGTTCAAGTAGTCCAACATTCGCAGAATACAAGATGTCGTTTTTCAATTTGCCGTTCAAGCATCAATTTACCGTCCCCCCCCAAAAAAAAATGGAACAGAACGTTTGTTTCCTTAATTGTTGCACTTATAGTTTCATTTGCAAAATTTCATCAAATGCCTGGAAATATATTAGCTTTTGTAGTTGGAGATAGTGAAAGAAAAAAAAAGAAAAAGAAAGAAAAGGGGGGGGAAACAAATCTAAGAACAAATTAAAAATAAAATCTACGATCTCAAATTTCAAATTATCATGTGAGAACATTATTATTTTAAGTCATTTAACCAGTTTAAACCGGTTTGAAACAATCACGAGACTTCTCTATCGGTCTCTATGCCTCTCTCTCTCTCTCTCTCTATATATATATATATATATAATGATTCATTCGATTTGTATAAGCTTAAATTGATGCATTCAAAATAAGAAAAATTGGACAAATTTTCTATTACTGAACTTCGGCTAGATAATAATACGAATAATTAGGCCGCACAGATTCAATGCAAGTTACGAATACAATGAAATGTTGATCCTGAAATTTAGTTGTAAAATGTTTACTCATCTTCTTGACTGTTCTTGAAGCCAGTCATGGAATGGAAAATGCTTATTTATTACTTATTGTCATGTCATTAAAAAAAATTTCGATACTATCTCCCTCGGATTGTAAAAAATACTCGGGTATTTTTCAGTTTTCTTAAATTATTCCAATCATTTAATTTACAGTGACATTTAGCTAACTAGAAAGTTTTTTTAATCAAATTAATTGGTTATTCGATTTTTTTTCTCTTTATCCTTTTAAAATCATATATAAATTAAAACTTGTACATAAATCATATACACAAGTTTTAATATATAAATTAAAACTTGTATTCGCTTCTTAATTGTTTTTATTATTTAAATATATCCAATCTCTGAGTCCTTAATCATCTTAATAATTTTAAAAGTGCTAAATTCACTCAAAAGTTGGAAGAGCGTTTTACAAGCAGTTAGCAATTCAAAATACAATTTCTGACAAATCCAAAGATTTTTTTTTTTTCTACACCTTCAATTTTTCGATTTCCTGGGAATGGTAATTAATTCAAAACTGTTAGAAATGGACAAATTTAATATTAAGACCACATACTAAATTTCACACATTCAGATTCACAGATCAAAAGACAGAAGATGAATTTTTATTTCCTTATATAATAAAATTCAATATTATTTAACAAGTTTTATATTAGCCAAGTGAAATTTCATGTTACTAAATATTGGTTTTCAACGCAAATTAATTTCTTTTCAGAGATATTTTTGCCTTAATTCTATCAATAACAAAGAATTTATAATTTAAATATTAACAATCTATAATATTGAAGTATCAAAAATATTTAAGCATCATAAGAGCCGTTAATTCAGAAAGTTATATATTAGTTATAAATCAGGATACAATCATGCAGGAAAAAAAGCCACAAAGTTGATGAATGTTCAATTTTATCGCAAAAAGTATTCAAAACATGTGAATTTAAATACTATGTTCAATTTTATTGCAAAAAGTATTCAAAACATGTAAATCTAAATACTGTGTTCAATTTTATTGCAAAACGTATTCAAAACATGTAGACCTAAATACCAATATAAAAAAACTAACCATTGATGCATGAGTTATGATTTCAACATAAAATGAAAATCTCTGAAGAATTTATGGAATTTATGACTAGACGGATTCCTTATCGACAAGATTATTGAGGCGCTAAAAGAAGACGTGTCTACAATATTACTTCAGTGCCGCTTAAGGTGAACTCGCTGTCAAATTCAAAATTTGATTCGGCAGAGACAATTGCTTCAGAATAGTCCGAATCTTTACCTACAACTGAATTAATCTTGTCGATAGTTTGTTCAACTAAATTGTTAATTTCCCTATATTAATTTTCAACCTTTTCAACATAATCACAGAACTCTTCCATTCATTTTTCGTTACGTTTAAAAGACAATTTATAGCCTTATTCTTAGAGTTGTTATGTTGAGCTCACCTTTAATATTTCTATTCCGCATATACTTTTTTGTGGATGCCCATGCGATTTCGATGGCATTTTAATCACAATGATATGGCGGTATTCTTAAAACATCATGACCATTTGCTTTTAAAATTTCATCAACACAAAACATCTTGGATGGAGAGGCATGGGATACATCTAAACCATACAAGTCAAGCATCCGCATATTGATATCAAATAGAATGTTATGTTCTTCTAACGATTTTGATAACTTTTTCTTTGTGGAATACTTAGAGGGACACTTTTATGTTGTAAGAAGCGTTTTTCATACAAATCACACAATGTGAAGGAATACTTGGAAGAAGTTTTTCTTGTAGCTACTTGGAAAAGGTATCATAGTTCATCTGCCCATGATAATCTTCTTTGGCTGTTCTAGACTAAAAAAATAAACCTGGTCCTGATTTCAACGATCAAGCATTTCCGAGCAGTTTGTTTGGTGACAGCTCCAATCTTGTCGAGTTGCCAATACTTCCCAAACGATAAATTGCTATCAATCCACGTTTCATCTAAATAGATAATAACTCGTTTGTTATCCCTGTATTTTTTAATATCTCTTAAATACCTGTACCTCTACTGTACGATGTCAGGCCCTTCCATGACAATTTTCATTTTATCTACAGATCACTTCCATCTAAATCCAATTTAGTCCAATTAAATGCTAATTTTTTAGAAATATTATTATGCGCACTTACTGAATTTTCTTAGAATTTTTTTTTTCTGAATTAAAATTGAATTTGAACCAAGCAACTTTTTATGTTACAAAAACTTAAAACATAAAATACATACATTATTTTCTTTTGATACCTTTTTTGACCGAAATCTTTATTATCAATTTCATTTATTATCAATATTTTTGGCGAACCAGCTGTTCAACAAATACGACAAGTATTTAACATACAGTTTTTTTTTTCCCTTCAAAATTAATTTGATTGATTATTTGCGTTAACAATATTTGCCTTGCCAAGGCAATTTGCCACTTTTTGCGAAATATACAGCAAAGAAATTGCGAGTAGCTTTCGCTATTTCTCCTGATTTTCTAGTTGCTTTCTTTAAAGGCTTGTTTGTACATTCCTCCAGATCCCGGAAACGGTTTCACCCTTTGTTTCGATATCAAATGTACCTGGCGAAGAATAAGATGATGATGATGGTGGACTTTTTTTCATGAAGGACGAACGCTAGAGTGGCATTGTTCACTTTATCCTGTTGTAACGCCATTGGTTTCCTGAAAACTCGAAGACTAAGCAGAAAACATTCTCAACAACATGGCGTGCATGAGATTTTATACAACTGAAAATTCTCTGTATGCTTCCTTTTTTTAGATTACCAGGATATGACTTCATCATTTGGTAACTTAAGTAAAATGCTACATCGCCAAAGAAGACATAACCGCAACTTGTCGCCTGATGATTACAGCCATCTATCATGTGGAAGTTTCAGTTCACCCATTTATAAATTAGAGAACAAAATTAATTATTAAAACTTTTCCGTCACTTGTCCACCATTGACAGCCGGAGGGTTTTAGGCTCGAGACTCGATTCCACAGAAGAACCGTCCTGTAAACGGGTCTGGTGCACGTTAAATCCGTCGGGACAGAACGTCATCCCGCTGGTGTGGTGTGGAAGTTTGGAGAGGGGGATGCCAGCCAATGTGTCATCCTCGTCATCTGACCGTGGTTCAAAGTCACGATGTCCATCCCAAAATAGCTTTAGTATTGCTTTAAAACGTGACGTTAATATAACTAAATTAAATTTAAAAAAAAACCATTGATATCCAATATCCGCAAATATAAAACAATCACAAGTATCTACTGCAGCCAGAAATATCACGCTGAAAGACCCTTTATTACCAAAATTCTATAGTTGTGTTAATTGGGCAATGTGTTTCCCTTCAATTGCACCCAAACAATTCAGAAAGTTCCCCTGATTTTGATATTGCTGTGTTATGCTCAGCCAGTCATCTTCATTTTTTGGCAACTGGAAAAAAAAAAGAAATATTGTATATATAATACAATGCAAATATACTGTTATTATAAATGCAATTGTATTATTAAACAGCATGGATTCAACAAGACTAAAAATCATGCTTTATTTTCAGAGACTAGAAAATACTATGCCTGATGAAGAAACACTATCTATCCTCGCTCATCAGATAGCACATCCCAGGATGAAGGGATGGGCCGCCTGATTCAAGGTGGGCTGCCAAGAGGCAAAAGGAGGAAAACCCAGAAAGCAGCAAATGTTGAAAGGCTTGGACGAAGCTTTTCTCTTTTTAAAGGAAGTTGCTTAGAAGCCAAAAGCCATCAAAGACGAATGCTTTTTATTTCGTGAGTTGTTAATGCTTTCAACTCTGATACAAGGTAGAAAATTTATGTTCAGTTTAAAGAAAAAGAAATAGCAAATTCAGCAGCCCAATGAGACCAGTAATCAGCAGCCTCAAAATCATACACAGCAGTTGCAAATATTTTCAAAAACTAACTTTCTACTCTTTCTAATTTTCTTGTGATGAGTGCATCATCACAAGATGATAATCAAAATGTATTTTCATGGCAAAAATAAAATAAGTTATTTATACAAATTTGCTTCTCATTTTTTTTTTTTTTTTTTTTTTTTTTTCTTTCAGAAAATATCATAATATTTTCCTTGGATATCAATTTATGAAATGCTAATGAAAATTTTTTTTTGTATATATATTTTTATGAATATCTAAAAATTCTTAATACTCGCCGTTTTTGATGAAAATTTTCAGAAGTTTCAAATATCTTATTAATCAAATTACTCAAATTACTCTTTGGCGTAAAGAGTAATATACTAATTACTCTTTACACCAAATTTGCAGATTTCTATCAAATTTTGAGTAAAATCTGTTCAAAGAAATTCCATCTGTCTGGCTATTTGAGTACAAGTTAATACGATAATTACAAAACGAAGAGAGCTAGATTGATAAAATTTGGTACACAGATTTAACATCTGTAATGTAGACGTCTGTCAAATTTCGAACAAAGAGTTGAATGTCTGTCGGACTGTACTTTCAAAAATATGTAAACGCAATGACTTAACTGTATCAAATTCGGTAAGTGATTTTGTGACTACAAATATAGTTTTCTGTCAGATATTTGTTTCAATCGATTAGGAAAATCACGTTTAAAAAACAAATTCGATTTTCAAATGCTATTGATCATAAGCTAGAGATTAGTCCCGAAATAAAACGCCAAGGATGACACGATTAATTCAGTAAAAATGCCAATTCCACGCCAAAGGGTAATACTTTCTCACTATTGTACGCCAATGCCATAGCGACGACAAAAACATGCAAAGATAACCCCTTTATTAGAGAGTGTGAGGGAAAGTTTTGAGGTGACCACTCAGACTAGTTATAACTTGATACAACTAGATTTACAGTTTATAATTAGAATTTCACAATACGCCTAATATTGATATAGTAGAAATGGTATTAATATTTAGAAAAATAAATGTTTTATTTGAATGTAGAATATTTTTTCGATGTGTCTATTAATGTAATACATAAAGGCTTATTTTTCTTTTATGTATCCATATTATTTGGCATTTATCTGAAAAATTGGAAGGCTTTTTCTGAAACAATCATGGAAGAACAATGTATTTTTCACCCTAATTGAACTTATACTCCATAATACTTGCTATTCAGATTTTACACATTTAAGGATTACTGTTTTTAAATCTCTTTTTAATTTATGTAAGTGTAATAATACTGAAACCTCTTTATTTGTAATCAGTTAATCTATGAATTGAGTTGTATATTTAAATTACTAATACTTTTTAAATAAAGGGAAAATGTTATTTATATACTGAATAATAGACTTTCGATTTCAAATTCGAGATTTGCTATAACTATTTAATTCTCCAGTGAAAGTTATTACCGCATTTTTTCTTGGGGAGGGGGTGAGGAGAAAGAAAGAAAGATTTTCTAAACCAACAGTAAAGAAGTTGAAATTCACTTTATTACAGAAAAAAATAACAGTATGATAAATTGTTAAATGCAGATATTGCTTTAACATTGAAATATTCCATTGAAATGATTGGAACACACTGCTTTAATTATTTTTTGGTAGTAAAAACACGAATATTTTTATATAAAAAATCCTTCTGTGCCCCGTTTTAGGAATAGACCTATGCCTGCAATCGACAATATTTACTTTAATTTTCCGACCGTAAAAAGACAAAGAATATCTAACTCCGTTGCCAATCTGGTGGATTAAAGTTGTTTTCAAAATTATTTGTTTCGACTTTAGATAGCTACAATGAACTAACTACACGCGTGACATTTTCTGGATATTTTTTTCAAAAATAACTAATTAAAATAGTTAATTTAAGGCACGGGCAACGCTAATTCATTGAAGTTTTCTATTCCCCCGTAAATAATTAAAATATCATTTTTCTATTAATAATTATGTTATAACAATTAATTAAATAATTATACCAATTTTTATGACGTTAGAGCTTAGAGCTTTATACGCTCGTCTAAACTAGTTTCAATTAATTTTAATCTTTCCCTAAACTTACAAATTATAATAACTATAATAACAAAGTGCTCGTGACCACTTTGTCACACCGCGGCACTCCGAAACATCGCGACGCTGCCGTTATAAAAAATGAAAATTCAACAACATAAACTGAAATTTCATTTTATTTGGAGAAGTTTTGATTAGTCAGTACATAATTCATAATTGAAATAAATGAATAATAAAACCATGATATATCGAGAGATATCAATATATGTTGGACTATGTATTACAATAACGAAGTTCGGTTATTGAAAATGAAATATTTTAGAAATGAATGTTTTAGAAAATGATGTCACAAAGTTTCAAATCAATCGTAACAAGTAAGGTAGAATAAAAACAATTCGAAGTATTCTGAATATAAATAACTAAGAAGAATACAGTAGTCAGAAGAAAAATATTTATCTCCTTGAAAAAGAGAGAGATTTTCGGAAAATCCCGAGATCTAAATATTGATTTTATTTGTTATTCCTCGTATTCTTAAAGAGAAAAATTGCAATCGTCTGAAAAAAAAAAAATCAATCGTGAGATTTTTAGGAATTTTCTCATTTCAGACTTCTCTGAATATGAAAAAATTGGTTTTTAGAATTACGTCTGCTAGTAACTCTATCCGTCTGTGAATTAAAAACGCTATCACTTTCAATTAGACGAATGAGATTTGAACAGTAGGCTTAATACAAAATTTGACGGAAATTTATATGCGGGTCTATCAAATTGTCTGTCTACCTGTTAGAGTTTAAGT
>JAPMOR010076508.1:31476-53559 GCA_026543865.1 Argiope aurantia
ACCTGTTAGAGTTTAAGTGAGTATGATAAATTTAATAAGTAAAGAGTGAGATGAAATTTGATTCACAATTCTGGCATCTAAAGTTGTGAATCCGAATCGAATATTGAATAAAATCAATCAAGGGATTCATCAGCTGTCGGTCGGTATAATCGTATATACGGGAACGCGATTACTCAGAGACATAATGACTCACGCTCGATAAATGAAATTCGGTATGTGCTCTAGTTACAAAAAATTATTTTTTAAAATTTTGTTTCAATCTGTCAAGAAAAATGTGTCCAAATAGCATACTAGTAGTCTTTTTTTTTTTTTTTTCTCTGTATAAAGTACAAAACTTGCGAATGCGGGGAAAAAAATAGATTTGATTTTCTCAAAAATATTTACTGCTTTGATTGAACGTATTTATTCGATCAAAAGAGCAATGAAATGTTTCTAATTTATTTAAAACATACTTTGAGTACATTGGCGTGTATACTATTTATTATAAAGTTTAATTCACCAATAGTATGGAAAATGCTAAATACCGTTTACTTCATTAAATTCCTTACTTATTTAATGAAATTTTTATTTTTAAAATGAATAATTTTTTAAAATATAGTTATTATTATTGGATTAAATTGGCTTAATATTTATTTATTAAATATACATTTTTTAAAACTTTTGTATATTAAAAAAATAAGTCATTCCTAACATTTTGAATTCCAAAATTGTCGCTATCTTATCCTGCCCTCGTGTTAAGACTCATTTTTTTTTTTTTTTCTAAAATCTAATTTTTTGGTAAACTGGAAATTTTATAGTAATTCCTTCAGTTTCGAACTGCGAATTAAAATAGATAAGGAAATGAGGCTGGACGAATATCATTCTAATTCGTAGAAACAAATATAAAATGTTGCTATTGTTTGACAATGGATTCTAAAACCCTCCGCGCCTTTGCACATGCGTTAGGATAGGTTTAATTCGTCAAAATAGGGATTAGATTAAAGATAAATGGAGGGGATGTTGATATTTAACAATGAAATAAAGTGAATTTTTCGCAGATTGAATTAATACGGCCAGAAACCGCACTATATTCACATACACGTGATAAAAAAAATTGGACAAAAAAAGAGCATAGAGTGAAAGTGTATAATAGAACAAGGTCAAAGAGTGACGAAGAATTCCGAAAATGCGCTCATCCTTCTGGGTCTCCCCCCTTCATGAGATAGAATCGTCGAAAAGTGGTCATCTCAGAATACTGACACGAACTAGTAGATGGTTGGTCAGTTCTTTTGGACAGGATAGCAAGGTCAAATAGGAACTGTTCCTCCTCATTCGTCGCCTTCAATCCTCCAGAACAGTTTATTTCCCGGTGAATTTCTGTTCAAGGTTGTTGGGTCTGTCCGTAGAGTAAAGAATTCAAATTTCATGAGTGCGCTATTTAGAACCGTTGTTTAGCAGTCGTTATATTACTTTTTAAGAACTCTCTCAGAATGTGTTCCTGCAGCTTAGAATGTTGGTTATAGAGTGAATAATACCCATTTAGTTTAGTTCAATCATCATTTTACTCCTAATAAATTAGAATTTTAGTCTTCAACAAGCGGCCGTGGACGTTTACAAGATATTTGATTGTTCTCTGATTTTAAGGGCAGACTTGAAGGTCAACTGACTGATCATTTTGCAATTTAGTTTTGCTCTACTTCAAAGTTACATCAGGTGTGTTATAATTATCCAATAGCTGGAATATTTCAAAGAGCGTTGTTCAAGATTAAATTTCGACTGTTAAATGAATGCTAGGCAAAATGAGCTATTGCAATCATTTTTCATGTGGACCAAGATTTACTTCAAAGCTGCAGTATAGAAATGTACAATTATGGACTGCTGCGGATGTGGTGCAGTTTAGTTTTATTGTCCAAAGAACGATTTGTCACTTGGATTTAGAGCTGTGTCAATCTTACAAGGTTAACAGTAATTATTGCGGAAGAGATTATCCATCCTTCTCTTATTCAAAGTGTTTCGTCAATTCTGAAGAAAAATGTAGAAAAATCCTTGAAACAAATCGAAAACTTCTTTATACTCTTCATTTAGATTTGCCTAAAGGAAGAGACTGGGATTTAAAAAATGACTCAGAGCCTGAATATTTGAGTTATTATCGCAGAATTCCTCATATAGCCAAAATACTCACTGGAGATGAATTCTTTATTACTATATTAATGAAAATCGTCAACTATGCTTGTGTGAACTCTCACCACAGCTTAAAAGTTTTAAAATGGCTTTTAAAATTTTATGAATTAAAGAACTTTGATTTGAGTGATTTGCCTGATTTTATCTTAAACCACTTCGTTGACAGCATGCATCCTGGCATCTCAGATATGGATTTCGTTAAAGAGTGCTTCAAAAAACTGGATTTTAAGAACTGGGTGGACTCTAGCAGAAAACCCGAAAGAGTGGCAAATTTACTGTATCAAGTCCGTCGAGTCGAGGCTAAATTCGAAGACATCTATTGGATTTTGGATTTCGTGATTCATTGTCTCTTACATAATTCTTTTGCTTATGTGAGTGAAGTTTTGAAATTCACGAATGAACCAATCCTGTGCACAGCTTTCCTTAGAGCTATAGTAGCAGAAATCTCTAATATGAGGTAAGTAAAATATTTTTTTTGAAGAATAAATCTTATATGAAATCTATTTTTTTATGATTCTTCTAAAATCCTGGCGTTCGGATTAATATTGTTTAAAAATAAATTTTCTCGTAAATTTATAAAAAGCAAATTCAAAATGCAAAAAAAAAAGAAAAAGAAAAAAAAAAGTGTGCCCCCCCCTTTTTTTTGCATGCAACTTAAATGGATTAAATGCAACTTGTTAATTTTATGAGGGGGGGTGATATAAGACATTGTATGACTTTTGCGTACTAGTCATAAAACTGTCAATCAATAGTCTCGTTTGCAATGCTGTTGTGTTACTGATAAGGGTCAGTTCTAGAAGAGGTTACAACATTTTAAACGTTATCTAAAAGTTTCATATTTGGCAAGAGCTAGCATGATGTTTGACACAATACTATATGAATAATTTCCACTTTGCTTTTTATAAAAGATGAATTGCTTTTCTATGTATTTATTCAAAGATGGGCTCAGCTTCCGTATACGGCCTCCGCCAAATTGGCGAGAAATTTGGCGATAAACGGTAATTTCTGGATGCCGTCATTGGCATATGCAGTCTTCTTTATGGTAACCTTAGAATATATCCAGTGTTTTTATAAGGAGCAGCTCACATATACAGCTATTAACTTGTATAAACTATGCTTTTAAAATGAAAAAAATATGAATGTTTTCATGACAACATATTCAGCATAAAATTTAGTGATGTTAGAATGATTTGTAAGGAGGGAAAAGTTGCAAAAGCAATTCTTGAAATGCCGTAAGTAGTAAGAAAAGCTTCCAACTACGAATGTTATATCAGTTTTTTAAAAAAAAGCAGTTTCCAGAGTAGAATACCATTACAAATTTAAACTTTTCTGTTTATCATCGTAGATTTAATTTAAATGTTGTTACAATTTTTTTAAAAAAAATCTGTACTGTGATAAAGATAACTAAGAAAGAAAGCCTAATTACCTTAATTTGTAACAATGTCACAAAAGACAAAAGAAATCACACTGAGAATATTTTAAAATAATATTCAATACATTGCACTATTATAAGAATCAAATAAATAGTAAGTGCGGGATAAGTTTAAAAAATAGTAAAAAATGTTTCTTATGATTTATTCCATTTTCAGTTGTAATGTTTCATTAAAATATCCCGAATTTTATTTTTAATTCATAAAATAAAATAAGGACTGTTTTAGTAATTTAAATAACAAACTACCTGACAACACACGCACGTACACACGCAAAAAGGGGGAGGGAATGGAAAAAATTAACTTTTAACCCAGAATATACTTTAAATTTCACAGATATCACCAAATTTTTCGCTTAAAATTATTAAAAAATTAAAATGTGGAATATTCAGACTTTAATTTAAAAGTTTTAATTAACAAAATAAGATTTTCTTCCAAGAATAAAAATGAATGTATATATATGCATCTACCAGTCTATTTAAAATATAGACCATTGCACGTAGAGATACTAAATTTAACACACGTATATTTAGGAGAAAGAAATATGCAATTCAGTGCATTTAAAAATATTAATACAAAAAATAATGTTATCTGTAACCTAAATTATCTTAAAATTTAAAAAAAATCGTTAATTTTATTGGTTTATCAGTCTTTGCGTATTTTTATTCTGTAAAAATAATATAGATCTTAAATAGCATGTATGTTTTATAGTCAAGATCTTTCGTTTATATTTACGTATGAAAAAGTCTTCATATGTACGAGAATACTATTATTTTAAATATAAGTTAAATATATTTATAACTATATCAGGCTTGTTAAGTTATTTATTTCATATGTATATGAATTATTTATTTGATTACCAGATTTATCAAAAGCTTTGAACAGATTTAATTTCAAATAGTAGGAAATTTATCAACTGTTAAATTTTCTTATTGACGTGTGTTATTAATTAGCTGAAATGCCCATTTAAATAATCCACTTATCTTAAAACAATTGGAATCGTTTGTGATGGTAAAAGTTAAGTTCAGGTGTCATTTTTTAGAATGGAATTTCTATTTCAGATTTTCTTTGAAAGTTTATTGATTTTCATTTCAGAAATATATTTAGCATACTTTGACTGTGAATGATTAATGCAGAGAATTGATATGATTTGAAAGTAAAAACTATTTTTTACTGTAAATTTTTAGAAAGTTATGACGGAAAAATGTCAATATTTCTCTTAATTTTTGATTAATTAAAAGTTCAAAAAATCACTTTATATATTGGTTTATATAAGTTCAACCATCCTATTCGCATACGGGGCTCAGCTCCCGTATACGGCCTCCGCCAAATTGGCGAGACATTTGGCAATAAACGGTAATTTCTGGTTGCCGTCATCGGCTTATGTATTCTTTATGGTAACCTTAAACCTTAGAGCATATTCAGTATTTTTATAAGGAGCAGCTCACATATACAGCTATTAACTTATATAAACTATGCTTTTAAAATGAAAAAAATATCAATGTTTTCATAAGAACATATTCAGCATAAAATTAAGAAATCATTTTTAAAAATCGGAGTAAAAAATAATTTCGTCATCATCATTTAATATTAATTTTGAGCATTTCACTTTACTTAAAAGCAAGTGAGCATTTCATCATGCTTCATTATACTTATAATTAAACAAGTCGTTTCATTTGGATCTTTATCATAAATATTTCAATACCCCCCCCCCGACTTACGCTCGTGTATTTTGTCAGTCCTAGGATTAAGCCTAAACATGGCTTCAAAAATTAGTCAATAATCACAACGTTTATCTGAATTATTTAAAATAAAAAGGGGGGGCATCACCACCCCCTGACTTATAGTCTAGTGCATTTTGTCAGTCTTAGAAATAAGCCTAACGTGGCTTCAAAACTTCCGGTTAAGAATAACAACATCCTAAACACGCATTATTGGCGACTTCTTGGCGAAAAACTGGCGCCACTAGGCCGTATACGGGAGCTGCTCCGCCAAATTTGATAGGTGGCCCGGTGTGTACAGAGCCAGTATTTACACATAGAGACAAAAGTTTTTTCCTTGTGTTTATCAAAATTTAATTAAAATACCAATACATTTTCTCGCCAAATACTCTTGCCAACAGCTAACATATGTTTTAGCAAACCTAGACTAATCACTCCCTACCCCCTTTTTTCAAAGAGCTACGCGTGATTTATTGGCCTTTTACGACCCGTTCGCAAATGTTCGTACGCATTTGTCCCACTACCGTTTGTAATACGGTGAAGAAAACTATTTTATTTATCAAAATTTTTCCTAGTTTTAACAATACTGCCGGCGTCCTGGTCTAGGGGTAGCGCGTCTTCCCCGTGATCTGGGCACGGAAATCCTGGTTCTGGCATGGCTGTTCACCTGTGCTGCATATGTGTGGTGTGGGAAAGAGCCCCCCCCCCCCCCCCATAAAAAAGAGCTTTGCAAGCGATTGTTTGAGTGTCATCTTCATATGAGCTAGAAGTCAGACTTCTGTCCTCGGGTGCTCAGGGGACTTTATCCTTTGAAGCTACTGCACTCGTCTCTCCGCGGACACGACATCATCATCAACCATACACTAAGTCAATTTTCTGAGTATCTTGGATTTCTAAACTAAAAGCAAAAAAAGAAAAAAAAAACTTATTCGCATTTAAGCACATTATTGTAATTAAAAAGAAAATAATTTAAAAGCTACTTTATTTTATTTTACCACAAAGCATTCGTGACGTGCGTGAAGGAGAAGTGAAATCATGACTTTTTTTTCATTCACAGATCAGATTCGGAAATGTAATTCTGAAGTCAATTACAGTTTACAAAAGCAAGTGCAATTCAATTCAATTCAAGTCAGTTTGCAAACTCATTTGAAACCAATTGACCAAAAGTTAATTTCTAGAAATCGATAGAGTTCTACAAGTTTGCAGAAAAATAAAGAAAAAAAGTTTGAATGAAAACTAATTTTGTAAACAGAAATGTTGAAGAGGAAATTAATGAATTCGATTGCTAGTCGATCAGTGTATATTCAAGCGCTCAATCTCTGCTAGCCGCTTCTATTGAAATTAGTGTTTTATTTTTTCAAAAGAAATATCTCGTTAGTGCCATAAAAGTCTGCAGGAAAGGAGGATCAGAAGAAATTCCACAAAGAGAATCACTCATAGATCACATTAAAAATATGAAATTATATTAATCACAAAAGATTTAGTAGTACAAAAACTTCAAATTACATAGCTTATTTTTAAATATGAAAAGAAATTTAGTATTTTTTTTTGTTTTAATTTATTTTGTAAAACCTTAAGTCATATTTTATACAAATTTTGAAAAAAAAATTGCTCTCATACATGTATAAGTGGGATAATGTTAAAATCCGTGTTCTGGCTGATGAAACTGTAAACATTACAATTGAAAGAACGAAAACACTTTTTAAAATTTACTCTTTCGTTAATATAAAATTATTAATATTATTATATTAGCGAAGAAAATTACAAATGAATTCCTAATTTCGAAACATCATGCAACAATATTAGAAAATATTAAAAGATTACAATTTGAAAATACCTTCTTATAAATACAATTCTCTTTGAAGCCGATTAATTAAAAATGTTCATAAAAACATCTCATTGTAACTACATATCTTCGATAAAATCTAACTTTTCTTGCTCAGCTGTTCAATCAAATAATTAATATGCAACATGCTCTGACGTTATTCGGCAGAAAAAAATTATTACTTTCTACAATTCTGTTTTTCATTTTATTCACTCACACACAAATAAAAAAAAAGTTGATTTGAGCTTATGAAATGCATTTACAGAATTCTAACAGCACACCAAATTAGTTTCCGAGTCACATTTAATATCTTCTTGTTAATTTCATAATTACAACACGATAAATAAAATATTACATGAATCAGTATGAATTGTGTATTTACATAATTTAAGAAAGTTTTTAATAAATCAAGCGAGTCAAATGTGAGTGCGAGTGTTTGTTATTTACATACGGGTATTTCTCGACTGATTTCTAATCTTTCAATTATTCATTCAATAGCTTTTTAAAAAAAGTTAAAACTGAATATGTCAGATTTTACTTTATTTCGTTATTTTATGCAGCAATTCATTTTAACTAATTGATAATCACCGTATTTCTCTAAAATGTCTTAAATGATATTGATATGATTTGCAAGTAAAAACTATTTTTTACTGTAAATTCTTAGAAAGTTATCACGGAAAAAAGTCAATATTTCTCTTAATTTTTGATTCATTAAAATTCTAATTAAAAATTCAAAAAAATCACTTTCCTACTCTCCAAAGTATATACTTGCCAAATTTGAATAGGCAGACGGCCTGGTGTGTACTGAGCCAGCATATACACATAGGGACAAAAGTGTTTTTCCTTAAGTTTAAGCATCAAAATTTATTTAAAATACCAGTGCATTTTCCCGCCAAATACTCTTGCCAAAAAGATAACATGTTTTCAGTAAACCTAGACTAATCACTCCCTACCCCCTTTTTTTTCAAAGAGCTACACATGATTTATAGGCCTTTTATGACCCGTACGCATCTGCCCCACTACCGATATAAGAAAGTCGTACTTTTTTTTTTAATTAAATGAAACGTTTATCTAGAGATTCCTAATTTTAAATACTTGCCCTAAGCTAGTTCTTTCGATAAAGTTTTTATTCATTTTTATTTTATGCATTCTTTACCTTAACTTATTCATTCTACATTCTACTACAAAGTATTACTGGATAGATTGTAGCTTGCAGAATGTAAACCCTGCTTTGAGGCGTCTTCATACGAAGCCAACTATTGCGGAGTAACAGAAGGCCACAGCTATCTCAGAAAGATCAGGTGACCCCGATAGCACAGTGACAAACAGCTTTCACAGAACAACGGCTTACCATTAATCCAACTAATTTTTCTCAACTGTTCTCATTAAGACAATACCGGAGCAACATTAGAAAGAAATAACTGCGCGAAGTAGTTTGGGAGCAGCTCCCGTATACGGCCTATTGGCGCCATTTTTTTCGCCAATAATGCGTGTTTATTTAGGATGTTGCGATTCTTACTAGGAAGTTTTGAAGCTACGTTAGGCTTATTTCCAAGACTGACAAAATACACTAGACTATAAGTCAGGTGGTGACGCTGCCCCCCCCCCCTTTTTTTAAAAATAATTCAGATAAATGTTGATTATTGACTCTAATTTTTGAAGCCATATTAGGCTTAATCCTAGGTCTGACAAAATACACGAGAGTAAGTCGGGGGGGGGGATATTGAAATATTTATGATAAAGATTCAAATGAAACGATTTGTTTAATTATAAGTAAAATGAAGCATGCTGAAATGCTCATTTGCTTTTAAGTATAATGAAATGCTCAAAATTAATATTAAACGATGATGACGAAATTATTTTTTAAAATGATTTCTTAATTTAATGTTGAATATGTTCTCATGAAAACATTGATATTTTTTTCATTTTAAAAGCATAGTTTATAAAAGTTAATAGCTGTATATGTGAGTTGCTCCTTATAAAAACACTGAATATGTTCTAAGGTTACCATAAAGAAGAGTACATATGCCGATGACGTCAGCCAGAAATTACCGGTTATCGCCAAATTTCTCGCCAATTTGGCAGAGGCCGTATATTGGAGCTGAGCCGTAGTTTGCTTCGTGTGAACACATCTTTACAGTGGTCGAAGGAAAATTGGGACAGAAAAGTTATTGTGTATAGTGCCCAAATGCTATATGTAATTCAAGCCGCTAATCTTTATTCAGGTATTCGATATCGCTAATGATTCTCCCAACAAAAATCGGATGTACCGAAATAATGGGAAATGATTTAAATTTTCTCCCAACGTGGAAATAGTGTTGCGGTATTCTGGTGGTGAGGTCGAGGTTTCGAAACTCAATTCCAACGAAGAACCTCCGTGTAAGCTGTCATGGGGACATGGATAGGCTGCATACCTCTCAAGTCCACATCTGTATCGTAAGTTGCACGGGGAGATTGAAATGGGACACGGGTAAGTTGTTCTCAAATACAAGTTACTAGTATATGGTAACCTTCAATATATGCACTAATAAACAGCGTAGCCAAGAAAAAATACAAATGTAAAATAAAAGAAACGTGTAGAAAGTACAGAAAGATCAATAAAAGACTACCAGAAATGACAATTACATTTGAATAAAAAAAAATTTTAATTCTTTTTCTGAAATCCAGAGGGCAAAGAAAAGATTGAAATTTTTTATTTATTTATCAATATTTGTATAACTTAACCCTCCTGTCGGCGGCGTTCAGATTGCTATACTTACCGAAAGTGGCATGTCTGAATAACTGGTTTATTCTTAAAAGTGTCAGGATTTTGACAAAGGGATTGCTTTCCCCCTTTGTGGTCAGTTCAGCGCTGCTGGGTCCGAATCATTAGCCGACCACATGGTGTGAGTGGCAGGTGTTGCTTATCGCTGTCTTTCGATTTTTAAGAGCGTTTTGCTTTTAGTGGTTAGGAAGAGAGTGACAATAACAGATTGAAAATGCAGAAAGTGTGATTGTTTTTTAGAGGTTTTTTTTCGATTATTTCTTTAAACACCGAATAAAATTTGAGTTAGGAATAAATTATTGCTATGTTTAACTTGATAAGTATTTAATTTTTATAAATTGAAAGTGTTCGTCTAATATTTTTTTTTCATTGTAATATGTTTCTCAAAATTTTTAATCCCCTCTTACTGTGAAATTATTTCTCGAAATTACGTACAAACGATTTAATTCTTGAAAAAAATTTCGTTTCAGCGCATTGCCAATATATTTTAATATTTTAAAAAGCGCATTTAAAATATTAATTGCGATAAATAACATCAAATTATAATTTTGCTTCTTCAGTATTTAGAAAATAATTATATAATTATGGAATTTCATACGATATTTCAATTTCCGAGATATCGATTTTTAGTGTTTATCTGCATGATTAAAATTTTGTAATTAAAAATATTTTACAATAATTCAGTAATGCTGAAATAACTGGATTATGCAGCTGATGCACCTTATGACTGCAACAAATAAAAGCAATTGTCAAAATATTTCTTAGTAATATCCATGTTAAAATTTGGCCTGGAAATTGACTTAAATAATACAGGTTATTTAGACTTATAATTAACAATTTGTAACTGAAATGTTTCGAATGCTTCTAAAGAAAGCTCTCATAGAATATTAAGAACCATTTTAAAATAAATTACAATTTTAAAAAAATTCAACTTTAAGTTATTCGGATTAGAATCAAAGCTCTAACTATTTTGCAATCGGATAACGACATATCGTGGGGTAAAAAACAAATCATTAAAAAAATTTAAAATCTTTGCAAATGCAGTTGCATTGATCTTTTTTTACTTATTTCTTCCTAGCTGCTTTTGACGACCAACACATGTGCCGAGATTGCTGGTCAATATAAAATTTTAAATTAAATAGTTTCCTCAGCAAAACATCTTGGAATTTTAAGTTTTGATAGTCATATAACTCCTATTGTTTCAGACACCATTATGCACCATTCTATACTACATAATTTTTGAATTTTCTATCAGCTGCACGTCCGTAAATCCTTAATTTAAAACGGGAGTTAATAAACTTCAATTAATGCAAAACCTTTTTTGTTAAAACCAATTAGACTTATTAAATTACTAAATTCGGAGAATAGAATCATTCAGCAATACAGTTTTATGTATACAACTGAATATTTCTTTTTAATTTTTGAAATGTTTCAGATAATCTATCATATATCTTATCCAATGAAAATTTTTCGAATTCAACTACAATTTTGCTTATTATAATAATAATGTAATTTTCAAGTGATAAAACAATCATATATTGTTATATATTTTTTTTATTATATTACAGGATAGAACAGATATTTTAAAAATAAATGCAACGTTGAAAAATTTTCTTCACTGCTTTGTTGTAAAATTAAACTTTAGTTCAATTACAAAAAAATTACTAAAAGCATATTAAAAGCAAGCTTTAACAGAAATTTACTAAGTATGGAAATATAAGCCATGTCTTCGTAACTTCATCTTGAACAGTAGAAAAAAAGTCCATGATCAAATATGTGTAGCAATAATGTAAATTATTTTATAACAGTGACATATGCTACTGTTAAAACGGCTTAATATATGCTCTTGAATTTATTACAAATAAATAAAAAAAATGATGTACAAAACAAATTAATCATTAAAAAAGTAATCTTTTGAATTTTAAGATGAAAAATCCTTTTTATACTGTAATAATTGTGAAAGTTGTAATAAAAAACTCGTTAAAATCTCCTTTAATTTTTAATTAATAATTCTTTAAAATTTTCAGAAGTAAAAAAAAAAAATGATATCTACAATGCATAGTTTCATTTTCTAAGATGTATAATCCACTGAGATAAATATGTAAGCTCTAATAGAGGGCCAAAACGCACAAACATTCGTCTCTGTTACTAATAAAGATTGATGAGTGTGTGTATCATTATTTGTCTGTTTGTTTTGCTGATCTTCAGATCTCACAGTTTGAAATAGAATCACCAAAATCAGCAGCTACATACTTTGGACAGTGGAACTAATTTCTTTAAAATTTTAATTTAATAAAAAAAATAATAAAATTAATTAAAATTTAAATAAATCTTAAAAAAGAAGTGCAAGGCATTAAAATATATTTTTGAAAATGCATATATTCATTTTTATGTAGTTACCTACATATAATTATTTACTGATTTTTAAAAAATATATATTTTTGCATTAAATTTAAATAACCCGCATTTTTGAAAATAAAAATCTATATGTATATGACGAAATATTTAATGTTATAATTTTATGGCACAGTAAAAAGTAAAAGTAAAAATATATCAAGAGTAAATACGCGTGTTACTATGAATCATTTTGTTTATTTTTGCGTTTGGTCGTTTGATTTATACTTTCAAATTTATTATTAGGCAGGCACTTTACCATTCTTGCTTTACTGTTAGTCTTGCAATTTATCACTTTTACCAAACTAAGCCGTGCAACTCACCTACACTCGAAAACCTAGTGTGCGCTGAATCAGTCGGGACCAAATGCCTCCCGCCTGTGTGGTGCTTAAGTTTCGAAAGGGAGAGTCATCTCAGATGTCATCCTCGTCGTCTGATCATGATTCAAAATGGCCCTAGTGTTGCTTTTAAACTGGAAGTTAATATAACTAAACTAAACTGAAAGTTAATTGGTTTGTGACAATACATAAAACTCATACGATTATTGGTTCTTTATACGTTGTTGCATACATCTAAAAAGAAAGGCTTTTACTGCCTCTTATCGCTGATTCGCCACTCAAAGTTTGCCAAGGGAAAAAAAAATGTTCGATCACACAATTCTGAGCGAACATTTAGATTTGAGAAAGTTGTACGCACAAATTGTTCTAAAGCCTTGATCGCTCAAAAGATATAGTCTGTAAATTTCTTTCCCTAATCCTATCATTATTCTGTATCACCTTCCCTTATTAACTGACATAGCACCCTGTAACTTTTTTATACCTGAAATTTAAAAGGCGGATATGCCCAATTGAAGATAATAAAACATAAGATTAAGATACGCCGGAAATGCCGCCATTGAAGGAATGTTTTAAAAAATGCAAAAGAGAGAGAGAGAGAGAAAGATTGGTGTACTTTAAATGTCGTAAAATTTTATATAATATCTTATTTATTGGTTCCTACTATATATGTTCCAGAATGTCAACAATCTATCTATAAGAAACAGAAAACTCTTTTTCGTGAAAATACTGAAATTACTGTTTGGCCGTGCAACTAACCTACACTAGAAATTGGTGTATGCTGAATCTGTCGGGACCAAATGCCCCCCTCGGGTGCGGTGCTTAAGTTTCGAGAAGGAGGTGCCAGTTCGAGTATCTACTTCCTCTGACCACTGCCCAAAATAGCCGTAGTGAAGCTTTTAAACGGGATGTTTATATAACTAAACTAAACTTCAAACTGAAAATTAATTGGTTAGTGACAATACAGGTAAATATCTTACGAACATTGCTTCTTTATAAGTTTTGTAAACATCTTAAGGTAAAGATTTTTAATGTCCCCTTATCGTTGATTCATTGTTCAAATTTTGCCAAGGAAAAGGTATGTCTGGGTACAAAAACAAATTTTAAAAAAAATGCAAGATATTAAAAAATATTATTTATGTATTTTAGAAAATATTTATATTTGTTTTTATATATTTGTCTACGCATAATTATTTTTTTAAAATTATAGTTGTATTAAATTGAAAAAATTTGCATTTTTGAAAATGAAAAATTTATACGTTAAGAGGAATTTTTTTTTTTGATATTATAATGTTATAGTACAATAAAATGCAAAAATAAAGATATAGCAAGAGTAAACACGAGGGATTTCATTTCTGGCTATATAATTTACACTTTCAAATTAACTGCTAGGCATGAAATTTGCCACTCATAATTTTACTGTTAGCCATGCAATTTACCATTATTACAAACTTAGCTGTGCAACTAATCTGTACCTGGACCTGTTGCACGTTGAATCTATTGGAACGGAACGCCCTTCCACCGATGCATTGCTTAAGTTTCGAGAAGGAGGTACCTGTTCAGTTGTTGACATCGTCCTCTGACCGCGGCTGAAAATAACTGTTGTGTTTTAAAGTCTCTTTATCACTGAATCACTACTCAAATTTTGCTAAGGAAAAAAATGCCAAAGAATACAATTCTGAGCAAACATTTAGAACTGTGAAAAGTATACGATCGAATTGTTCTAAAGTCCTGATCGTTTAACAGATATAGTCTGTAAATTTCTTTCCCTAATCTCATCACTTTTTAAATCGCCTTCCCTTATTACCTAACATAGCACCCTGTAACTTTTTTATTCCTGAAATTTAAAATGCGGATGTATCAAAGTGAAGATAATAAAACATAAGATTAAGATACACTAGAAATGTCGCGATTGAAGAAATATTTTGAATAATAAGGGGGAAAAAAGATTAATGTGCCCTAAATGTAAAATTTTTATATCTTATTTATTGGTTCTATTGTGTATGCTCTAGAATATCGATAATATATCTGCAAGAAGCAGAAAACTGAAATACTGTATACGACATTTCGTTTTAATACTGAAATTACTGTCAGCATTTCAACTAACCTACACTAAAAATTGGTGCACGCTGAATCTGTCGTGAGTGGTGTGATGCTTCAGTTTCGAAAGGGAGTGCTAACTCAAGTGCCGTCCTCGTCGTCTGATCGTGGTTTCGCCATTGAAAGAATGCTTTGAATGATGGGAAAAAAATATTGATGCGCCCTAAATGTTGTAAAATTTTAATATCTTATTTACTGTTCTTACTATATATACTACAGAATATAAATAACATATCTTTAAGAAGCAGAAAACTTCTTTTTGTAATAATACTGAAATCATTAAAAGAAATGATCTGTGATTTTTATTATTATTATTATTTCTTTAGTCATTCAAAGTCAGCGTGGAGATTAACTAAGCATCTGATCAGGACTAATGAAAGAAGAAATTGTTTGCTGCTTTACTTATATTGGAGTTACCTCAACAGATACAGGAATTTTGCTGCCGTATCAGAAAGTTTGCGCATGATATGGAATTCTCTTCCAGATTCGTTTCTCAATTATGTGGAAATTGAAGCAACTTTTGAAAATAAGGGTTTCGAGCCCAAAGAGATTGAAGACATTTACAAGTTTTATTCCGATGCTGTGGGCGAATTTCATTCAAAGGCTGTCCCGCGTTCTTTGAAGCATCACTGCAGGATAGTCATACGAAGGAGGCTCTGGTGCCGACAGTGGATTCCGGAAGGAGTTCAACAAATGGGTCTTCCACCAATGCTTCAATCGTATTTAAATCTTGAAGTATAATAAATTTTTTTAGAGAAAGCATTGACATAGTGTTTGTTGCATGAATAAATATTTGTTTTCTTATTTGTGTTTTTAAATTGATGTAAGCATGAAGATCATGAAACAAAAACAGTGTCTTAAGTTGTAATATCTTGATCCTGACCGATCAAATAAGAAAGTAGTGTAACAAAACAATTATTTTATTTATAGCCTTATATGTGTACATTAGCAGTACCCGCACAGCGTTGCCCGTGGCATAACATCCAAGAGGAGAAATTAGCTTTAAATTTAAGTGTAGCCTTCACTCGATATGACATGGGCATGTCACGCAACATCAAACATAAAAAAAATAAATTTAGAAATCCTCAAAAATAACTACAAAAATTTTTTTGACTGATTTGTATTCAGAAATAGTTAGACTCTTAAAAGGGTAAAAATATGATATGTTCATAGACAAAATAATTCACTATAAATATATAATAGAAAAGCTATTTTGAAATGTAAAAATATACAAATCAGTCATTGTACCACATTTGTTTATCAACTCTATATAATTTGATATGAAAATAAAATTCAGCTTGCTTCATAATATTTCTTTGTAAACTGTATCGGCTGTTTTTCTTATTGATGCCAAAACAAAAAGATTTTGTTTGTAGGATGTAATTCTAGAAAGCGCCACATAAAGTTTCCAAGAGAAAGAGATTCTTCACTTTAGTCAAAATCACAAATATAAAACTCCTTTTTTCAATTTTGATATGAATTTAATGCACTAAAACTTTGGGTGGATCCTAGCACAGCCCACCTCTTGGCGTCTTTTTGAATTCTCGCCAAACGAGTGGCGATAACATGGTCAATGTAGCAACCTAGACGGTTTTTTTAATCTTATTTTTTATTATATTTATTTATTTTATTTTATTATTCTTTCTTCTTTTATTTTATTATTAAATAATCAACCTAGATGGATTTTTTAAAATTTATTTTTTATTATAGTTATTTTATTTATTATTATTTTTATTTTATTATTATTTTATAATTATTTATTTATTATATTTATTTTTTATTATATTATTATTTCTGGCCTTCAAGTATCGTTTTTTAATTGAAAAATAATAACAAATATTCAATTAGTAGTCAACTTGGCGAGATTTTAAATAAGTCGCCAAGAGGTGGGCCCATCTAGGATTTTACCAAAACTTTTCCCAATAAATGTCCTACAAAATGGTACAAATATCTCCAATATCAGTTAATTTTTTTGGGTATAAGGAGTTTTGAATCGCTGTTTAAAATCATATATAAACAAATAAATGTATCCCGTATGCATACCACAGCTCTTGCTATTTGCGCATGCACAGTTTGAGGTTTCGCACATGCGCGAATAAGTGTAAAGCTCAGACTGTTTATCTACATGTCTGCCAGGATTAGAAGTGTTCTTGTACTCAGGGGCACTGATATGTAACGAGGCGTTTCTCTCTTCGCAAAATCTGCGCATCTATGTTCACGAATATTGCAAAGCAAGCAATTTACCATCGGCCTCTTCTCTTTTAATTTGACTGTAAATGAGCAATGAAAATTTTACAAAACACCTTCCTTTTCTGACTTTTGAGCCCAATATCATTTTTAAGTCATTGAATAAATATATGAATGCCGTAACTAAAACAATGAAGTGTATTATTGTAAAATATGATTGGAAATATTCTTAACAACTTATTAGATTTATTTAATTACTTATATTAAATTTTTTAAACTTTAAATAAATATTAATTAAAATTTTAATTAATTTTATTCATTTATTTATTAAAATTAGAAAAGGACGTTAGGCAGAATAAAATTGGTGTCACTAAAAAGTTGCGTTTCTGAACGTGAAATTGGTGAAAAAAATGCAGCCTTACTTTGCCAATTTTCGGAATAATGTTCAAAAAGCTTTGATGCAAAATGATATATTAGAACGATAAGTACAAAACGAAGAGATAGATCAAATTTTGGACACAAAATTTAACATCTTAAGTATAGATAATTGCCAAATTGGAAGAAAATCCATCAAGGGGCTATCTTTCTATCGGGCAGTTTAAAAAGCTATAATTAAAAAATGCAATGATTTAGTAAATATATGAAATTTAATATGTGACTTTTCGACTATAACTGTAGTTCTAGATAAAATTTTAAATTCAAACGATTGTAAATAAAGCATATAAAACATATATTCGACAAAGACGAAGGAAGCCATAGGAAATATAACAAAATAATAACCGATACATACATTTCTAACCATACAAAATAACACAATTTATAAGTTATTAATTAGCAAAAATATTCAATTAAGCGATCCAATTATTTTAAAAACATAAGAATTGCCCATGGCTGTAAAGATAAAGTTCTGATGTATCCTTTACATAGAAATGACATCTTTTTATAATTCTTTTTGCAGCTTATTAATTTTCATTTTAGAATTATATTTCATACTTATTTGTATTTTATTTATATTATTAGTATTATTAACAGTATTATAGATTTTTAAAACCTTTATTTCCAATTAATCTACTTAATTTTAATAAAAATTTGATTCCGTTTTAGAGGTATTATCTGGTTATGAACTGAAAAAATAATATTTGTTTCAAAATTCCGCAAACATATTTAATAATAAAACATATTAAATGTAAAACAAATTTTTAAAAAATGAAATCTGCTATCGCAAACTTCAAGTTATTATGTGAAAACGTTATTTTTTTTAAGTCACGTGATATCAATCCGACAGAAAAACATCATGTTCTCCCATGATTCATATTTCGCAACCACGAACATTTAGGAAAACGATGGTTTTTTGATCATTTCAAAATCAACGGAGTTACAGTCTTTTTTTCAAGGCCAGATTTTTTTTTTCATAAAAAAACTAGTTTAAACCAGTTTGAAACAATCATGCGACTATCAGATTACGCATGCATCGATATTTAGAAAATGATGGTCCCCCCCCCCATCTCAAAATCGTTCGAGCTCCAAAATTTTTTTCACGTTAGAAAAATCGAATATTAAAAAAAAATTATAGATATACATATATAACTTTCGATACCTTCCCTTCGCTGTTTCAGTTCATTCCCATTTTCTCATCTGTTCTTCTTCAACTCTGCACTTTAATGGTCACACAGGAGAATTGGGTACATGGCGGACATTCATGTCAAGTTATAAATTTCTGCTGGCGATAAGTCACTAAATGTTATCATTATAAGTCACTTGTTTATCATTTTCTAATAACCCTAAAAGCGAAAAACTGATGCCTCAAAGCGATAAATCGTCAATTTTTTGTCTGTGCATTTCCAGGCTTCAAAAATCCCAAAACAAAACATCATGTTCTCATGACAAAAATATTTTTGTAAAAATGCTTTTATTAGAGCTAAAAAATGACATTATCAATGCTATAGAAATCAAAAAGCTTGAAACTTTGATATCAATACAATAAAAAATTAAGGCAAAACAGATTATTAAAGATTAAATAAATCAGTGGGAGTGTCTTTCAGAAATATTCTAGAATATTTTTCAATGAAAAAAAAAAAAGACCCGTAAAAAGGATTGTGACATGTGTGTAGCTAAGTCTTACTCTTGGCCCTAGATGGCGCTACTGAAAAAACAAGAGACGCACCCTTGGCTTAAAATCACTTACTACTAAAGTCAGTGTGTTTGTCTATGACAAGTGTCATTATGAACAACATTTCTGGCTCAAAGCGTTTTTGAGTTATGTTGTTGCTGCTTATGGCACTTGTCATAGACAAGTCCGCTGACGAAGTCATCGAGTTTTAGCGTCTCTTGTTCCAGTAGCGCCACCTGGAGCTTAGCTACTCATGCGTCGCAGCCCTTTTCACTGGGCGAACTCGATTTATACATTTCATTCACAGATCGTAATTTAGACCTGAATCAGAGAATGGTCACCACTGATCCAGTAACTTTAGTGGTATTCTCTCAACTTGGAGGACTTTGTGACTACGACAGATTTATAGGTGCGCCAGCCACCATGTACACGGAGAGTCTTCGGCCAACGGGGTTCGAACTCACAACCCAAGGGATGCGAGTCCAAAGCAAACATAATTCAAAACAATATGTTTTTCGATATGGACTGGTCTGGAACATGAAGATTAATCACAATGTTTTCTGTATACTTCATATACAAGAAAGTAAAAACTAATATAAAGAATATAACATATTTGAGAAAATATGAACAGCTCTGGTAATACAGAGCTTGGCAGTTTCAACTAAAATCAAGCCCTTTTATGTTGAAAAGAAAGCTAAAAAAACAAAAATAAAATCTCTCGGCAGGCTGGAAAGCAAAGGTAAATTCCTTTACATCTAAATTACTATCTGGTAACATAAATTGTTGATATAGTCTTCCTATAGGGCTTCTTAAAAACCAATTTTTAACTCTTAACTTCTAAGATATTTCAATTATCGAAAAGCTTTAAATACAAAAATTGTTCGACTTAATGAAACGCTAATTTGATTTATTTTTCTACTTTCAATATTAAGAAAATTATAACGAAATGAAAATTTCAATACCCCACCATTCACCCCTTCCTTTCAGCCAGATTTACATAATTGTCCTATATTTTTACATTTCTAACATATTCCAAGCCAGTTAAAATTAAAACAAAATTGCTCTAGTTATCCTGTTTACAAGATAGCATGGACAAAGGGTTATGCGCATATATGTATATTATATATAAACTTTTGTACTAAGGGTGGTTTGGGGTTCTGGGGACACCGATCGGTTCAGAACTGAAAATTTTTTCAAGAAGTCTTTCATGAGAACCATTGCAATAGGTAGTCTTCCCTTGGAAATCTACGTAAAAGCTTTTCAGAAGAGTGCGAAGTTGAATTATTTCAGTAACTTTTCCTCGGGAATAATAATTTTTTTTTGGGGGGGGGGGATTATATCTCATTGTGAACAAGATAATTCAAAAATCTTTTTAGTAAGATGGGTGAAATTTGATATAAGGAATTTGTATGAAATTTGCACATTTCTTTCAAATTCAGAATGAAATCTATTCAGAGAAAATCTATCTGTTTAGTTATTCATAGAGAAGATAAGAATGACAAATACAAAATGTTAAGGGTTAAGCGAAATTTTTTAGAAAACAGATTTGTCATCTAAAGTGTAGATATGTGTAATATTTTGATCCATCAAAAGATTAGAAATCTGTCCATCATTTTTATGCATAAAACACTATAATTTAACCCTTTAACACGCGCATCCATATTTTTTTAAACATTAGCACCCGTGTGGGTTTCATTTTAATCCCAAATTGTCAGGTACTTACTTCTTATCATATTGGCTATTCGAATAAAAAAATAAAATGTGATCAATAAGAAATAAAATGTTTGATGGTCTGTTTAAGATATGAATTGTTTTAATAAAAACAGAAAACCTTTTTAATATATCTTTCCTGTATTCAATTTCTTTTTTCCTATTCCATTCATATAGAACAGTGTCTTCCAAAGTGTGGTACGCGTACCCCCAGGGGTTCAATAAGAGTTTGATGGAGTTGCAACTGAGGCGAAAGTCAACGCCGGAAAATCACGTGACTCTGTCCAAAATTAAAGAAAACAAACAGGAAACCAAATTATGATGATTTATCATCTCAGCACAAACAATTTCATCCTTCTCATTGATCCAAATAAATGTTACTTATAATATAATATTTATTCATATTTTATTATAAATAATTTTATTTCTCTTTTCTTATTATTTTGTGTATGTCACAAAAAAGAAAAATATTTTTGATTGCTATTAAAATAAATCCATATTTTTTTGACGAAGGGTACACAACGTTACAAAAATTATAGAAGGGGTACACATATGTCAAAAGTTTGGGAAACACTGATATAAAACATTCTTTTTAGGGTAAGTGGTTTATTTTTCAACATTCATATAAAACATTGTATAAGGGTAAGTGGTTTATTTTTCTGTATAAAAATAATGAAAGAATAAGAAAAATCTATATTTTACATTTGAAATTTTTTGCAAAAAGAAACTTAGACATAGAACATTGAAATTAACTTTTGTCTTTCATTTTCTTATATGTATTCAAAAAAACCTTTTATTATTCCTCACTTAGAATAAAACGAATTCTTAACATAAATTTCAAGACAATTTTACTCATATTCAAAGAGAATGTATTTCTTATAAGAATTTGCTGCTTTTTTTATGGGATAGAAAAGATTCGATCAGATTTTTTAGAATATTCAAAATTTTGTTCCTATTCTATATCATGATCATTTTCGAAAACTTCACCAATATTTGACAAATCTGAGCTATCGTTTTGTCTATAAGTAGGAACACTTCCTAGAAGATATATGAATCTTTCTGCCGATCGCGTTTGCACGCCGTCATAGCTTTGATATATATATATAAATCTAAAACGCCAGAATGCGCAGGGGTAATTATGAACCTAATATCCCTGTAAAAGATAAGATACATTGTTTCATTGATTTCTAATGTTCTAATCTTAGATCAACCGAAGACCTAAATAATTAGCTTTGTTAAGTGCAAAACATTCAAAAAAAATTTCGTTTTATTTCCGCGATTATTTTTTACTAGTGCGGTTCTTTCCTGCTCTCCCCGGCTATTTCTGCCATCTGCGCTTGGTTCTTT
>JAPMOR010076508.1:55835-77448 GCA_026543865.1 Argiope aurantia
GTAAGATAACTTTTTAGGAAGATATGAACATCAATTCCATAAGCAAGACATGGGGACTACTTATTTGGCGACGGTTAATCCTACTTCCGAGTTTGATTCAACTTTCTGTTTGAAGCCTATTCCCTTAATTTTTTTATATTTTCTTCCTTCCAACTGAATGGACATTTTAGAGATACGGCGAACCTCCGCCAGAGCATTTCTAATAATACTTTTCCTTGACAGCGCACGAAAGTGAGCATCGAAGATTCAGAAATCTCGCAAATATTTCTATTGATAGCGAAAATGATGATATCTCAGATTCATCAGATGTTCGTGAAATTTTGGAAAGTGTATAATTGGAAGAAAATACAAATTCTATTAAAAATCTGATCGAGACTTTTAAAAGTTCTTGAGAAAAGTAGGTAATCTTCTTATGTATTACCTTATTATATGAAGAAATTTATGCTAAATATTCATTTTATTCTGAAAAGGGTATTTTTGAGTATGTATATAAAAAGGAAAGATAAAAGTTATGAATTTCAAAAATTGCATGTTTAAGCTTCTTTTTTCTAAAAAACTTCAAAGTTAAATTATAGTACCTGGAAGACCGAACGTTGGTCATTTACTTTTATTTATTTATTTTATATAAGAATAGCTCGTTTAAAGTTATATGATATAAAAGATAGATTTTTTTCTTATTATTTCAATATTTTTATACAGAAAAAAGGATAGTTTCTTTAAAAATAAGGGGTTTTATATGAATGGAAACGAATCCAGAAAAGATATGGAAGAAAGGGGCTAAGTTCATTTTTGATTTATCTTATTAAAAATCGCATTCGTCTTAAATAGAGCATAACTGCATAAAAAATATTCATATAATAAAATTATATTTTATTTTTAGGCAAAAAGCCAATTAGATAAGGAGTAAATTCCTGATAATTTGAGATCAAAATGACCTCGTACGTGTGTTAATGTTCAAAATATGGTTGCTTGTGGTGTGGGTCAAATCTTGTGATAAAAAAGATGGCTCCAAGGTGCATAAATTCAGAATAAAATGTCTATCTGTGCGAAAATCGATAGTTTCAATGATCTCTTTCGATTAACTGAAAAACATATTTTCATTTTCATTATTATTAGAGGTAATCAAAAGGCAAAAATTCTTATTTTTTTTATTTCTAATTTAATTACATTTTAAGAATAAATTACACCAATATAATGTAAATAAATACTACATTATTCTGATAATTTTGTTTCGTTCCATGTCTATCGTAACTTTCTGATTCTGAAGGAAAAAAAAAAAAAGGTATCGTAGTTTGCTGCTTTGATAAGTATATATTCAAATATGAGCAACTAGATATTACATAATATATTTTTGATATAATTAGATTTGATAACTAGATATCAGAAAAATATAAAAAGCAAAACAATAAAACATACTTACCTACTTTCAAATATAATTGTGAATTTCAAAAGTCGTTTAAAATAATCACAAAATTTAGGAGTATCCAGAAATTTCATAACCTCCTTCAAATATTTCAAGGACACATCGAAGAAGCATTGCATCATCATGTGATTGCACCACAACATTATTTCTGGTTTCCTTCCTATACGATGCACTTGGTAAAGTACATTTGCCAGTCTTTCAGGTTTGTCATTGAAGCGAATCCAGTTGATGAAATTCACCTTCATCAAACATTTGAACACAAATTCTGCATCGACTAAACCAGGATGCATGCAGTCAGCAATGTAACTCACAATAGAATGCGGCATTTGATGAAATTTACTTGGTTTTATCGCATCGAATTTCACTAGCCAAGTTAAAGTTTTTAATTTATTGTAATTCTTCTGGCAAGCATATTCAACGAATTTGAATATTTTATCAGCGAAAAAAGCGTATCTAATGTATATTTCCACTACTGGAATTGTGGATGTGTGTATATCTCTGAAAGCATCAAAACACAAAACACTTTTCGACGAATCCATTAGCGGGATCGCATCTTTTGCTTCAGGCACGTCCAAATGCAGATTGTACAGAAGATCTCTGTTTCCATGGATTTTGCGGCATTTTTCTCGGGTATTTATGATGCCTTCCCAATAAGAGAATGATGGATAATACTCTCTTAACCAAGGACAATGGCCGATTCGATAACTTTTGCACAGTTCTAAATTTAATGATGAAATAGAGTTCATAACAATGAAACTGTGCTGTACAATATCCGCAGGGGTGAACAGCTCCATTCTTTTATAGGTTAAATGTTTTGAGAATTTTTCTGTTCGGCTATTCTCAAACAGAGCCATTAACTGTGAATTCATTTAAATATTTAATACAGAAACGAAATGTTTTGATTCTGGATTGCAAGCTCACGCAAGACAGTGGGAACAACGCCTATACCACTTTGCAGCTATGGCGGGAGTGGAGAAAACGGGAGGTTCCCAGAAGAGTGCGATGCCGCTACCAGGCAAGCAGACAAAGAATAGGAAATTCAAAACGGAGTGAATCAAGACCGAACACGACTGCCGAAGGTTCCACCCCTGAGGGGGGGGGGAATGACCTTGGGAGAGGGAATCAAAATAGAGGATGGACTTTCAGTAGGTAACATCTGTGTTTGGAACTAGGAAGAAGGTGAATCGAAGAATATTGCGAAATACAGTATAAAAATTAAATGGAGTTTCTGATTTTTTTTTACTAAATTCGGAATTATTATTGTTCAAAAAAGATTTTGTACACATTTTAAAATTTAGGAATTATTTATTTAATTATACACTTCATTTGTCGTACAATTTTTTCTTCTTCCAAATTCTTGCAATTTCTTATAAATATTTATTTTTCATAATTTTTAACAATATATTTCGTTATTGAGATGGGATTCACGCCGTTATCAATCTTTTTTTAGGTGTTTAATCGAATTATTTTTTTCTATTGTTGGAAATAAAGAAAAATATTATATTAATTAATAACTTGGATATTTTAGAGAAAAAATTACGGTCAGTTAAAAGATTTGTTACTGGACAGTTTAATGGCGTTGTAGGACTTACTGTTAAGGAAATTTACCTCAACTAACAGAATAACTGCAAGGGTATAAAAATGCCAAAATTCTAAATTTATTTAATACCAGAGAGACGGCGTTTTTGACACACTTGGAAAGAGTAGGAACGTCATTTTGACTGCTTATTTTTAATTACCTGAAATCAAAAAAAAATCTTGTTTTAATTGCTAAAATAGATTTTTGCAATAATTTTATTATAAATTTCTCATTTCCTCTCAGTTTTTCTTTGGTGTGCCTTCGAAAGAGTAGATACTATTATATTTGAGAATTTCGCTCAAATTCCTCCCATTTTTGAATTTAATTGTTTGTCTAATCTGTACATTTCACATCATCAACGTGTTTGTTTAATTCACAGAATTTTGGGCAACTTTAAAGATGTAAAATAACTGTTTGTTCTTACATTCCTTCTAATAATATGAAATGGTTCGGATAAGATTCATATTACGTGTTCATCAATGGATGCATTTGCAATTTGTTACTAAATATGAAATGCATTGAGCAAATATTTTGATAAACATAAGCTGCTATTCTAAATTTAGTCTTGAGATTATCCCATTTTGGCGATCTATAGTAAATGAGTAGATTAAGCATCATTTTACTAGCAGATGAGCACTATTCTTTGATTAGAATAGTGCCCATTTGCCATTTTTTTTATTATTTAATGGCAGGATAAGCAATGACTGATAATAGATTCGATGAAATAAAGAGATATTTGCAAAGTATGAACTCAGATGCACATGAATTTAAAAAATTCGATCAGATAAACTTATTTTATTATTTAAACAATTTCAGTCATTTTTCAGATCTCCGTTATTAGAATAAAATAAGTTTATCTGTTCGAATTTTTCCATTTCATGTACATCTGAGTCCATACTTTGCAAATATTTCTTTATTTCACCGAATCTATTATCAGTCATTGTTCCAAAAACAAAGTTTAAATCTTCAAGTCGGACACCACAGACTTTTATTTAGAAAAAAAAAAAGATATGTATTAATGTGGATTTTGAAATAATATTTTAATATCGCACATTTTTAATTTAATATCCCCTTTAATAATTTTAAAAAGACATTTTGTTTTTGAAATATTATATTTTGTTTTAGAACTCCTTTCATTCTTATTTTCGAAGTAACTGCATGTAGGATATAGGCATTTATCAATGAATTTTCTTCATTTTCTGATTCAGAGAAAAAAGTGATATGTGCAATTTTTAAAAAGACAAAAAAAAAAAAAAAAAAAAAAAAAATCAGCATTTTGCCATTATGTTTGCCTGGTATAAGGATAATTATCTTTGCCTGGAATGTATACAATAAGATTTTAAATCTAAACCAGAATTGGTTTTACATTTTTTAAAAAATCAGATTGATTTCTTTTATCATAGTTTTATTTATTTTTTTTTTTGAGGGGGGGAGTGGTTGCTGTTGCTGCGTCAAGTGAGTCTGATGACTTTGGGGTTGCTGCGACAAGTGAATCTGTAGCCTTTAAGTTGCTGGGGGTAAATAGCGCCACAACAGCTATATAAAGGCAGAAGGTTCATCTTCCGAGGTCACCAATGTGGCGAATTGTGATGAGCGAGAATAGAACCTGGGACCTTGTGGTTCACAGCCGAGTTACATGACCACAATACAAAATCAATTGCCCGTGTAGCGTAGCTGTTAACTTGCTTAAAGCTTTCACCACAGATCCCATTTATACCCACCCAATAAAATCTTATACAAATATTAAGTGTATATCATTAATAAAATTAAAGACAGCATGTAGACAAATTTATAAAAATAATTAATAGCATGTTGATTAATCCATCTTAATAATTATTAATAGCAAGTATAATAATAATTATTAATAGCATGTAGATAAATTAATTATTCGTACCCCTTCCAATAAAATCATATACAAATATTAAGTGTATATAATTAATAAAATTAAAGACAAACAGCATGTAGATAAATTAAAAGAAAAAAAATAGAAAACACATCAAATATTCTGCAAAACTGGTCAGCTGTCAAAATGGCCACAGTTCATCTTCCAAAATATACACATGTACAGTATCGATAATAATGAGCAACGGCAAATAATATTTGTTTTATATATTTGTTTATGAATAATTAGGTAAAGTCAATGAAAAAAAAATCTAAAATGAGCAAAATGATTTCTGAAGAACATTCCCATTCAAGAATATGGCACAGCTTTTTGCACACAGAGGAACATGAGACATTTGAAATTTTTTTTATTCAGTTCTGTTGGTAGAACATATTATTACACGATAATAATTACATGATAACTTTTCGGGCTGGTATATTTTTTGAATATTGTGGGATTTGAACGTTTACATTATGTACAGAATTTATCACTTTTAATTGCATACAGTTGGACATAATATACCAAATTTCCCATTCTGAACTTCTTTATTAACATGTACTTCGAAATGGCTTTCACAAAAATTATCATATATGTTTTTCATTCCATTAAATGTAAATTGAATCTTCAGCACTTTTTGTTCATAGTCTCCAAAACTCACTATTTTACAAAAAAACCACTTCAAAATTTGAAAAATTAATTATATATGTAATGATATTTTAACTCTAATTTCAATTTAATTAATTTCCAAGATTTTATCTTAATTAAACCATAGTAACTTCATTCTAAAATATTCTCTTATTTCGTGATCCAATTCTACTTTCGGTTTAATTCATTCCTCTGTAAAACTAATGCGCCATCAGTACTACGTATCAAATGAAAGTGATACTTCCGTTGCCCTTGTCAAAAGTCAACACATATATCTCATCGGCACGTGGTCGGAAATCCTATCTTATATAAGACTAGTGATCATTTGTTCGTCCCTTTTTTCTTACTTCTGCTTTTGTCCGCGCCGCGTCTTCTTATAAATAATTATGCTTTCACGAAATGGATATTAAAATTAATTAAAAAATATAACATGTCTTTTCGACGTTTTTGAACCTGCATTCTGCTTCAACCAAAATAATATTACATATGTATGCATAGAGAGTGAGAAGGCACCACTCTCTTTAAACATTAAAAAACTACACAAAACATTATTTTGTTCTTGCCATTTGTCCAAAATCAAAAATTGCAAGATATTCAAAATAAACTTAGTTCATACTGGGACGAAATTACAACTACTGTTCAGCACCGGATTGCAAAACCCTCAGCGTTTTTGCGCATGCGTTAGAATGGGTTTAATCCGTCAAAATAGGGGTGAAAGGAAAGATGAAAGGAGATGTTTACATTTACTGTTCGCCAACGGATTCTGAGACGACCACATTTCGACGACTCCTTCTCATTAAGTGGTGAGACGCGGAACGATGAGTGCATTTTTGGTATTCCCTTTGACCTTGGATTTTCCCTATTAGATACTAGTAAATGTAAACATCTCCTTCTTTCATCTTTCCTTTCACCCCTATTTTGACGGATTAAACCTATTCTAACGCATGCGCAAAAGCGCGGAGGGTTTTACAACCCATTGCTGAACAGTACTTGTATCTAATAGGGGATATCCAAGGTCAAAGGGAATATCGGAAATGCACTCATCGTTCCGCGTCTCACCCTTTAATGAGATGGAGTCGTTGAAATGTTGTCGTCTCAGAATCCGTTGACGAACAGTTGCACATCATTGATGAATTAGATTTTATAATTGTTGTGTTATGCTCCCATAACACAACAATTCATAACAATAACCTTCCCGTAACATAAGCATAATTCAAAATTTTCAATAAATGGTTTTACGTTTAATAACAACTGATATTTAAACATAAAACCATTTATTGAAAATTTTGAATTAACTTTTGTTTACACAGATTGGTGAGCAATTTTTAAATAGTTCTGAATTTTTTTTAATTAATTGAAAAATAATCCATTATAGCATTCTTTTTATCCTGGATAAAGTGCTAAACATAACGAATACAGCAAATAATATATATATTTTTAAAAAATTATTCTACAGTTTTGTAAGCAATAAAGAAATATAAATATTTGAATTACTTTATTGGGAGTTATATAACAAACTTGTAAATAACTCTCATTTTTGAGTTAAAAAAATATAATATAATATATTGCAAATAATATATTGTTACGAAATTTCTTTACCAGGGTTCGTTTGGATAGTGGAAGTTATATGGTGTGGAGAACGCTCAATCAGTAGGCAGAAGCAGAATAAAATCAACGACGTTTATTTACACGAAGACACACAGGACAGCACAAAGCGACAACTATATACAGCACAGAAGACGATTATCTTCACCCGAGACGTGTAGCATACAACAGCAGCATACAACCAGATTCTACTGCAGACAGTAGCGCACAGCTCAGTTCAGCACTAGCTTGCCTCAGTCGCTTCCGATTACTCCGTCTTCTACTTCTCCGACTCTGGCTCGGATTACTGACTTCGCTGCTCTCGAACTCCCCTGACGTCTCCTCCTACTCCGCTCTGTCGCTTACGGCTCCTCCGCTCCGTCTTCGGACTTGACTTCGTCATCTTCGCAGCGGCGGTCGCTTCCTTTTATAGGTCTCAGGAGGCGGGGCTAGAAGCCTCTCAACCAATCAGGAACGTTCGAAGTGTATCTCGGTTCCTACTGGACGGATCGGGAAAATTCTCGAAGTTTCGGGTATTATCTATTTTGGCGCCAAAGTCGCCAAATTTGTCGCCAAGCTCTGGGACCTCCGACGCGCTAGTCCCATTCAGATGACTATAAAACTTTCTTTCTATTGATGGAACAAACTATGCTGGGAAGCCGAATGGCAGGTTTGTAACAATATTGATACAATATATTGCAAATGAAAAAAAAAAAGAATCGCGATGACATAAAATTGAGAAATCAGATTCTTTAGTACATGTTTAAATGAATAAAAAACACATGGCAATATAATTGCATTTTCTTTTCTAAAATAAAAATTGCAAACTCAAAAATTTTCTTTTTTTGTTAAAATCTTGATAAAATAAAAAAAAAAATTGGGTAAAATTATGAATTTAATTTTTTAGACAACACAGATTTGTCACAATATAAATATATAGAGTTTTTCAAATAAAAAGTTTTTAGAATTTTTTTCAAGTTTTAAGATAGCTTATAATTATTAAGATTACATACTAAAAACGTAAAATATAAGTTTGAAAATTACTATGAAATTTTAATCTATATATATAAAGAATTACAAGAAATAACATGGCTAAAGATTTGTTAAAAGATAGCGTGCTTTAGCTAGAACTGAAAATTATAGTGAAATCTTATTTTTGCTGTTATTTTGCACTTTTCAATTTAACATTCCTTCATCAGAATATAACAAAGCGGAATTTTGTTTAGGAATATTTTATAAGAATGTGAATTTACGTTAGTAAAGTTTTTTTTTAATGAATATTTTAGATTTGAAAACAAAAGCCAAAATGAAAAAAAAAATTGCACTTTATGTCAAATTTTAGAAAAATGACAGCTAACTAATATCGTACCGATTTCTCCAACGTTAGAAATAGTAGCAACCACACCATCTGAAATATAACTTGCATTATACAAGCATCGAACCCGCGTTATTAGAACTATAGATCCGTCATTCTGCCAACCAAACCACTCTGACTCGCTACGAAATATTAAGATACTGCTCGTTTCAGTATCCTGAAACAATCGACTTTCGACGATTCCATCTTCTTAAGGGGTGAGACACTGAATGATGAGCGCATTTTCGGAATTCTTCGGCCTTGATTCCCACCCTATTAGGTACTTTTTCCTTCAATTTTTTTTCCACGTGTATGTGAGTATTGTGTTTCAGATCATATTGTTTTATTTTAATTTCGTCTGCGAATAATCTGAGTTTATTTTATTGTTGAATGTAAACATCTCCTCTCATCTTCCCTCTGATCCCTATTTTGACGAATTGAACCCATTCCTAACGTAGGGAAGGTTTTAGAATCCGTAGGCAAACAATAAGCTCTATATATTTTTAAAATTTTAATGGCAGCTAGTTAATTAACAAATTAGGCAATGAAAATTTAATGTTACCATTGGAGTCATCCATGAATTAAAAATTTAAATATCGACAACTGACCTCATATGATTCTAAAAAATTGCTTCTTAATAACGAAAAAGCCATTTTGTGAAATTGGAATCAATCTGCAATGGAAATTTCATCATTGAATGTTGCAGCGAATAAATTACATTTAGCAAATAAAAACAAATTCACAGAAAAGTTTTTCTCAAAACCAGATAAAGCAAAACAAAATGTATCATGTCTTTATCAAAATGCAAGAAATTATATCAAATAGCCTCCACAATTCAAAAGCTAAAGTACAGGTGAGCATAATATTAATTTTTTTTTTTTACAAAAATTGATAATTAATATTATTTTTATTTATTTTACTTCAAATTAACAATTGAAATTCATTAATAAAAATATCAATACAATTAATCTTTTGAAAACTATATTATTACTAATAATAATTCATTGAATTATTTATTTAATATTTATTAAAATTTTAATAAAAAAATTATTAATTAAGTAATTTATGACAATTTTGCTATTTGTATCATGGATCTGGATTTCGTAACGAATCTACGATTCCGGATTCGCAACTGTACTCGTAGAAAGGTTCTGGATCCATAAAGTGAACGCGTTCGATTTATCACTGTCCACGTGGCCCGTACAAAAATTCCGAATGAGTAAAATAGTGTAGTGATTTAGAACTTCTCCCTTATTTTGTTAAGGAAATTTGAAGGATCCTTCTACTTCTAAGAATTTTCATTTTTATTTAGGACTTTTTTTCAAAGAATTTTTTTTTCAGTGGATTGAATTTTTTAATTAGTTTTTAAAGACATTTTTTTTGTTGTTAATTTAGAGTTCAGACTGCTTTCTAATTACATATTTAATAATCCTATTTTACTGCTTCTGTTACTTCTACTAACCCTATTTATTTAATTTCCTGTTTCAATTAAGAATCATTTTGGAATTTCTTATTTAATATAGATTAAACTTTCTTTTCAGAACTTTTTAAATCAGTTTTGTTGTCGATTCATATTTAAAATCAGGATGTTATTTCGTCAGAAATTTAAAAAACCATCGTTATCTTTAATTGAATCTGAAATTTTGCAACCATTCGAAAAAGGAAATTATCAATACTTGACTGATGCTATAAATATGAGCATTATAACTCTTTCTTTCCACCATGTTGGTTTTAATTTAATGTATGTGGATAAATGCGAGTTTGATGAAGATTGCTACGAGTTTTTACTGATTTACATGCATTTGAATAGGTAAGCCGCTTTTAAATTTATTTTTTAATTTTCCTAATTTAGAGTTTAGTTCTATCCTCCATTTTCTTGATGGTTATGTACAGTATTATATTGTCTGTCCGAAGGGTCCTGTAAGTTGAGATGGGACCCAAGGATAGTATTTAAAAGCATCAAAAGCATGGAAATATTTATTATAATTTTTATTTTATTTCCAATTTTAAAAAAATTGATTTTTTTTAATTGTTTCAAATATGCAAAAAATAAATGTATGACTAATTGTAGAGAGTAACTGATTTTGTAATTTTTATGTCAACATAAGTATTCAGGTAAGAATCTCAGGAATCTTCTTCAGTAAGAATCTTCTTCCTAACAGATTTGAATAGTAAAATTATCAATGATAAAATACATATATACATGGTCATGCTTAATATTGTTGTAATGCATCCGTTTTAATAAATAATAATTTATTTGTTAATTTCCCATTCTAATAAATAATAATAATGCAGTCAAACACTGGAAAAAAATGAATATTTTATAATATGAATATGTAGTATCAAAATTTGTAATGTTTAGTGTAGTCATTTGAAATAAGAATGTTTGAGTATTCCGTCTATATGTAAACTTCAGAATTAATTTAATATATCTTGTATTATATTTAAAATAATTTATAAATGAAATTATTGAATGTCTACTTGCTAAATAGTAATAATAATAATAAAAAAACCTTAGTTTTGCTTACTTTTTTATTTGTTACATTTATTCTAAACTTATTTATGATATTCGAGTAAAAATGTAAATTAAAAAAGTAAAATTGGAGTGTGTGTGTGTGTATATATATAGTATCAAAATTTGTAATGTTTAGTGTAGTCATTTGAAATAAGAATGTTTGTGAGTAGTTCGTCTATATGTAAATTTCAGAATTAATTTAATATATCGTTATTATATTTAAAATAATTTATAAAGGAAATTATTGATTGTCTACTTGCTAAATAGTAATAATAATAATAAAAAAAACCCCCTTAGTTTTGCTTATTTTTTTATTTGTTACATTTATTCTAAACTTATTTATGATATTGGAGTAAAAATATAAGTTAAAAAAAGTAAAAATTGGAGTATGTATATATATATATATGCGTTATACGCTTAAAGACATGCGTTACATATAAAATATGTTATACGCATAGTTTATTATCAATTCTTAAACGAACAAATTAAGTAATAATTCATTTATTAATGTTATTTAATTATTTCTTATTAATGTTATTTGTTTGATTTTAATTTATTTATGTTATTAATTAATTAATTTATTTATACTAATATATTAATTTTATTAATTAATATTAAATAATTAAATTTTTGTTAATTCTGGGAAAGGAATATATTAAAATTTAATATATTTAAAATTTCTACTCTTTAGAAAATAATCTCTTTTTAAAGCAATTAAGAAAATAATCTAATGATTTTCGTTGTTTCAAAAACGCTGAATTAATCTGTAAATTTATTATATGAAATTATTGATTGTTTACTTTCTGAATAATAATAATAACAATTTAGTTTTGCTCACTTTGGAGGTGATTAGTGATAAGGAGAAATTGATAAGGAACAGCCAAATTACGCCAGCCCATGAGGCTTAATTTTTTGTAACATTGCCTTGTGAATATTTAATTAATGGTGCACATTGCTTGATCTTTTGACAGCCTATTATAAAAACTTAGTTTTGCTCACTTTGGAGGCGACTGGCGATAAGAAGAAATTGATAAGAAACAGCCAAACTACGCCAGCCCATGAGGCTTAATTTTTTGCAATATTGCCTTGCGAATATTTAATTAATGGTGCTAATTGTCTGACAGTAGAAATATTTAACTGATGATAGTTTAATTCCCTTTCCAAATGGTTAATAATTTCTATCTCATTGGTTAATCATTTCCCTATCTAAATTATTAATAACTTTCCTATCTCAATGGTTTATTAATCGTCTATCGTTTCTAGAAGAAACTTGACTGCAGAAGTGGTCAAAAAACCTGAAATTTGGCTGGGAAGAGAGAGAAATTACTTGTTACTGCAGCTTCTTTGGATTTTTTTCAACAGGAATGAAGACTCGGCGTCTGAAGCTCTGTGGCTAATATGGAATTCTACTTCCAATGCTTATATTACGTTACAAGAAATGAAGAAAGCTTACAGCCAAGAAATTCCTAGGAATAAATTAAAAGAAATCTATAGATTTTATAGAATGGCTGTCGGTGTATGTTCAGAATGTGATATACAGTTATTGAAGAACCATTGTAGAGCAACGATACGAAAGGCAATAAACAAGTGTTGTTATTCTGTCTTTAGGGGAATAAGATGCTTAAATTTACCTACCAAGCTTGAATTATTTTTAAGCCTAGAATTTTAACTTATTTTCCAAAAGTTTTTCCACCAGCTGTGATAATTGTACAAATAAATTTGTTTTTGTTTCGTTATTTGCATTTTTTTTATTTTATTTAATCCATATTTTGTTTACAATATGTTTCCAAAATTGTGCACTAAATAATTTTAGAATGGGAAAAAAAAAAATATAATTTTCATTAAATTACTTATTATCATAAAATTTTATTAATATTTATTAGAAAATAAATACTTTTCTGTTCCATCAATTACCTACTTATACAAGATACATATATGAATAATTAATCAATGGCGAAATTAAATAGTTGAATAGTATATTTATCTGATATATGTTTATGACACATTTTTAAACAAAAATATTTTTTTAAATTACGGAATTTCAAATTTATTTGCATACAAATTTTGAAAAATTAAAAATGAGTGTCCTAAAGTTTTGCTTTTTATATTTAGAAATGTTCTTACTTTTTTTAATAATGTTAAAAAAAACTACTTTTGGAAAAGGAAATGTGAATTTAAAAAATAATATTAAGTTTTTTTTTTCTTAAAAAAATTTTTTTGGCGTATAAATGCCATAATGAATTTTTAAAAAGCTTCTGAAAATTCTATTGGTTAATTGGTGCCTTATATACAATTTTGGAAATATAAAGTATTAAAAAGAAATTGATACTTGTTTTCTTATACTTCTGCATTTAACAGCAAATTTAATTATAAAATAATATTTTTATTTAAAAGTTAATTTAATATATAAAATTAATTAGAAATATTTATATTTGCTTTTAAGTTATTCTTTGTTTAAATTGCTTTTTTTAAAACTCTTTTTGTGATTTTTGAAGCTCTGAGGAAATTTTGAATTTTGGCATAATATGACGTGTTTTAGATTTCTAGTATAAGAAAGAAGTCGATGAATATGCATTTTGACTGCCTTCTATTCAATCGATTGAATACAAAATTCTTTAAAGATATACGATTTTTTTGACAGGTCTTCATATCAAACATTTATCTGAACCGTATGTGAGTTAGTGCCCGTTTACATGCACACAAATATATAGATATTCAGGATTGACAAATTTGGAACACAATTTGATATGCATCTTAGAATTCTGATAAAAATGTGCACTTAATTTTACTTATCTAGCGTTTCCCGTTTATAAAAAAATTGTTTTCACTTGCGAGCGAGCAGGCCAAATTCTTGCGAATGGATTTAATTCAAAATTTGATTAGCATGTACAAGAATAATGTTAAGATTAGAATGTACAATATTTGATTAGAAGGTACAAGATTAATGTTAAGATTACTTATCAGATTTCATTTCTCATAATTTTTGAGTCACCATTCATAATTTGAGTTATCGAGTTCATAAAAATGAAAGAGCAGATGAATATGCAAAAAAGGCTGCACAGAAAGACCAAATAGATATTATAGTGCCAAAATCATTCCAAATGTTAAAGAAGGGAATTAGAAGAGAGATGATTATGTAGTAGCAGGACAGATGAGTCACGTTGAGCAAAGAGCGAATAATATACGAATTCATACCGGAACTAAAAATTATAAAAAGAATATTTCACCCGATGATAGTGCAAGTTATATCGAGATATGGAAGATTTCCTGAATACTTCCACAGATTCGGAAGGATGCAAAACAACACATGTATATGTGAGGAAATAGGCCCAGTCTAGCACTATATAACAGAATATGTCGAACTTAAAGAAATTAGAGGAAGACTCATTATGGATAGAAATTTTAACACGATATTACTATACCGTGGGTTTTTAAAAATATTAAAAGGAATGATAGGAAGGATTTCAAGCCTTTTAACAACAGTTTGAAGATTCTTTAAACTTTTGTTGGCCGTTGTTTTCTTATGCAAAAATTTGGATAGTTAATGAAAATAACAGCCAGTCGCAATAATCCTTGTTTATATGGCTTAGTTTTGAGGTAATTAGGTGACTGGCCATAATTTTTTTAAAAAGAGACACACAAATATAGTTCCAAAAATATTTTTTTCTGAGTTAGAAACGTGGAGAACCGACAAAATATGGATTTCATATTTTGAAAATTAGAAATATTTGACCATTAATGTATTTCGCGTTGTGCGCTTAAAATTGATTAATTAATATTTTAAATTAAAGAAACGATTGATGTGTGTTCAGTTCAAAATCAGAATTGTTTTGTATTTGTTTTTGTGAATCAGTCATAAGGAAGCAAGAATTTCTGATTATTCTATAGTGAAAAAAAAATAAAAAAATGACTCGAATGGTCCTGCAAGATGCATCTGCATGACTAATATTTTTCTAAATAATAAAGCCATGTTCACACGCTATCGGATAATAATAGTTTGCACGGATGAGACAGCTATTTTCCATTGTCCTATTTCAGTTCACATGACGCTCTGAGGTAGGCGTGATCTATTTCGTGGAATAGTTGGTAGTCTCGTGGGAACACCAAGCTGAAGAGTCGAATCTTCTAGAACAACCAAGACAGAAGGAAGACTTTGAGCCTGACTTTCTAGAACATTCACACCAGAGGACAGGTTCATACGTGAAAGGTTTTGGAGGGTCAGTTCCGAATGGAAGAAAATAGTCCAATCAATGTGAGAACTAATTTTTTAAGGCTTTTGCAAAAAGAAAACTTTCTCATGTTTTTTTAATTATTATTTTATTTAGATTTGAGTATGCATGCTTAATACACGTCATTTTAATATCCCATGTTATTGAGGTCATTTCATATCTAAAGCAAAGTCTCATGTTTTGTTTCTCAAAGGGATTGGAAATAACGATTTATTTTTTAAAAGAAAAGATTTGGGGATTCATTTCGAATATATAACGTCATTCCTTCATCTATGTAATTCACATAAAAATCACAAATGAATTGTCACCAATATTCCCAAATGTTGCAAAGACTTAGAAGCGATTTTGCAAGGTGTTATCGTATGCTAAGATTTACATATCACCGATATGTGCCGTCCAGGTTCGAAAGATTTATTTAAAAATAATTTATTTTATTTATATTACCATTATCCACTAATATTTTACATTTATATTAGTTTTGAAGATTCCCAATGCGTTTGCAAAATTATTTGAAATCTTGTATTAATCAAGAAGATTTTTCTATTTAGATATTTTATTCATCGGATCTAAATTAGTCAAACAGTTAAAGTTTGGTGATATTAACTGTGAATTATTTATATTGCATACATAAAAATTACACAAAAAGCATAACTAGTTTTATTCGAAATCCTGAGTCATAACAAAATTAATTATAGTTTAAGTAATATTGTAAGTCGTAAAAAAATTATATTCAATAAATTTTTGAAACTTTTTTTTTGCTATTTTATTTATTAACAATTTTTATAACAATGCTGTTAAAAAAATGATTTAGTTATTTATTATTTTTATGCCTTGCTTGACTTTTTATTTCATTGTGCAATGTAAAATAGGCCGAAATTATTATTATTATTATTATTTTTGATGTAAGAAATTTGTTTCAGGTTGAACATCGCATCAGACTCGATTTTTATTCGGCATTTTGAGTGTCCCTGTCGATGAATGGAAATACCCTCCTAAAAAATAACAAGAAAAGAACAGTGATGCTAAGAATATTTCTTTCAGATTTATGACAGGAAAAATAGCAAATGCCAAATGTGGACTTAATTCTTAAAGGTGAAGGTTTATCTGTTGGTTACTACAGGTCTGTACTATTGAGCCCAAAATTCCAGTACTTGGGGCAGTTATTCTTTGAGTGCTGAAAATGAACATTTTGGAAGCACTACTTAAAAATTTTTTATTAAAATTCTAGTTATTAAAAATTGAGTCAAATTTTAGTCATTTTTTTTCTTCTTTTTTCCAATAAATTCTTATATATCACACAAAGTATTGTTATTAATTTTGTAGTAGCCATTATCTACAATGAAAGTTGACTATATTACACTATTGAATAAAGGAAATACTAAATAGTGGTCAGGGGTTAGAAATTTCATGATTCACTTTCGGGAAGAAAAAAAAACCTCTTTTTACATTTTGAGCGACATTTTTTAAATGCAATTTTAAAATACGGAAATTAATTTTTCTATAGCTATTAAACTTAATATAATTAATTTTTAAAAAAGCTTTTAAGACATTTTTAGTAATTATTCAAACTACAAACCGAAATAATGTTTCAACAAATTCAGTTAGGATACCGAAAACTGAAGGGAAAGAATAATGAAGCATTAAATTCAAGATATAACTTAGCAGTTTTTAGCCATATTTGCAAATAATTATCATTTTCAGAAATTTACTAAAGTTATCACCAAATTTTTAAAAATTAATTTTTATTTTAATGCTTTATTTAACAGAAATTCAATTGAATTTTAAGTTTTGAAACTAACATGATAAAAAAATTCAAACCAGCTTATTTAGAAGTATCAAAAATAAGTTTAATTTACGTTATGCCAAAATTTGAATTGATGAAACCGATTATTTGATTATAAATGGTTCTACATTTTTGAATTGTTTGATTTTACTTGATTTTATCTCTAATTTTTCAAAACTAAATGTTTCTTTTCCCCAAAAAATTTATCAGGGCATTATTACTTGACTTGACAGCTTTGATTATAAATTATTATAACAAAATACACAAATTATAACTACCTTACAGAATTTCGAATTGCAAATTTTATTGATATAACTAAATTATTATGACTAAAAAAGATGTTTGGACTAGTTGGTCGTTAAAGGTGGTTGCTGCTGAAATCAAATACAGTGATAACAAAAATACATAAATATAAATAAGTAATGCAAAAATAAATAATGGATGTTTTAATAATGTCTCACTTTTGTCTCAAACATTTGAATATGTGTTTTATTTACATATCTTATATTGCATACTACGGATTTTTAAATTGTTTATATAAAATGGGTTTAACGAGGCAAGCACTTTTTCTTTAGAATCTGTGAACGATAATCTGAAATTAGGAGTAATAATATTTTTCGTTTTACTAAATATATATTTTTTTCTTCATGATAGTCCCTAAACATGCATATTTGCGATGAAAACGACATGCACAAAGTGAGAGAAAGTGTTTTCCTAACAATGTGGAAATGCAATAAATGTTGTTATAAATATATTTCAGGAATTTATTAGGAAAACTTAAAGGAAATAACTGAAGGAAAAAAAAATCATGTATTTGGAAGCATCTTGTCTAACATGACTCATAGTGCAAACGTCATTAATGAAAAATTTTTATAATACACACATGCACACATATGTATATATATATATGTATGTATAAGTCTGTAATGATATTTTAAAATCTAATTTAATTAATTTCCTAATTTTTAGCTTAATTTAGAGATAATAATTTCATTCTAAATTATTCTCTTATTTCCTGATCCATTTCCAACTTCTTTATTTAATTAATTCAACAGAAGCTCTGTAAAAATGCTGAAATCAGCAGTTCACACGCTCCGAATGAAGAGCTAAAAATTATCAAGCCAAGCATATTCTTTTAAAAGATCCCTATAATTCCCTTGCCTAATTCGACATACGTAAAGAAATCCCTATCAAAATGTCACAGTATATAATCACGGGGATAAATATTTCATTAGCTCTTCCTCTTTTCGCTCTTGTGTCGTTCTGTGTTGATGTGCTCGTCGCTTCTGCTTGTACATAAATTAAGCCCCCCTGAAGTGGAATAAAGCGAAGTTTTAAAATTCAAAAGTGTCTTCCATGTCTGCTTAAAAGAGTATGCTTATATATACATGTGTGCGATTAACCCTTTGCGGTGCATCCTTTACTGGATATTTCTCAAAAAAGTGGCAAATAACATTGGCAAGACAAGTCTTTTTTACTCAAATGTAACAATTCCGAAAAAAAAAAAAAAATGTGACTGTTCTTATTAAACATGACATTATATTTTAATGAAACATGGATAGGAAATTTATATTATTCAGCGCGTATACTTTTATTTTAAATCATAACATCTTTTCTTAGACATTAACTTATGCTAATATTGTTGCAATATCTAAGAATAACTACTTGAAAAATGTATACTAATAGTGAAGGAAAATGCTATTAGTTCTATTGTACCAATTTAGTTGTTAATTATTTTTAATTAATTAATTTTTTCCTTGAATTTTAAAAATTTGACTCATCACATAGACTCATCATAAACATTTTGGCTCAGCTCCAGTATACGGCCTCCGCTAAATTGGCGAAAAATTTGGCGATAAACGATAATTTCTGGTTGCCGTCATCGGCATATATATTCTTCTTTATGGTAACCTTAAACCTTAGAACATATTCAGTATTTTTATGTGTTTTTATAAGGAGCAGCTCACATATACAGCTATTAACTTTTATAAACTATGCTTTTAAAATGAAAAAAAAATATCAATGTTTTCATGAGAACATATTCAGCATAAAATTAAGAAATCATATTTAAAAATCGGAGCAAAAAACAATTTGGTCATCATCATTTAATATTAATTTTGAGCATTTCATTATACTTAAAAGCAAGTGAGCATTTCGTCATGCTTCCTTATACGTATAATTAAACAAATCGTTTCATTTGGATCTTTATCATAACTATTTCAATATCCCCTCCCCCTGATTTATGCTCGTGTACTTTGTCAGTCCTAGGATTAAGCCTAACATGGCTTCAAAAATTAGTCAATAATCACAACATTTATCAGAATTATTTAAAATAAAAAGGGGGGCATCGCCACCCCCTGACTTATAGTCTATTGCATTTTGTCAGTCTTGGAAATAAGCCTAACGTGGCTTCAAAACTTCCGGTTAAGAATCACAACATCCTAAACACGCATTATTGGCGACTTCTTGGCGAAAAAAATGGCGCCACTAGGCCGTATACGGGAGCTGCTCCAACATTTTTTAATCTCATTTTAATTTAAAAATTTCTTAGTTGAGGTAACCACTAACCATCTTTATACATTAGATGCTAAGTACATTGCATTACATTCATATATAAATACCGAAATGGTTAGTGCAACAAATAAGATCGAAATCTCGACATTAATTAAGAAAAGTAGACGATTTTTTAATTTAATATGTTTGAAAAACCAAGAGACAAATTCGTATTCTCTATCAAATAGCATTCTTCGTATTCACACATATATCTTTATACGTATTAATCATTTTTATTATTATGAGGGTAACTTCAAATATTAAAAAATTCAGATCGGTTAAAAAGAAAATGCCATAAATTTATTACCTGAGATGTTTTATTTCTCCTTGGCTTGTAACCAGAATGTAAAAAAGGACGCCATTTTTTCTTATGCAAACCATTCTGTTTTGAATACTTCATTAAAACCAGGCCCATTCTTCTTTTCAATACACCCAGAGAGCACTTTATGCTACTTTGAATTCGGTTCCAAGCATCATATATATCCGGAGACAATCTTTGTGGTATTGAAACTGTGAATTCCATATTATAGGTTCTCCTTCATACAGATCCGAAGAACATTATTATTTCGTTATTCCACTCCATTTTAAAAATTTTGCTGACGCAGGCGTTTGGAACGGAATTTCGTGCCAGACTGACCTTCCAGATTCGTTGCACTTTCATGCCCATTCATTTTAGTGACAGTTTTCGGGGAACTCCCGACATCCTCAGTCGAAGTAGCAGATGTCACGGGAGTGACCCCAAGAAAGAAGGATGGTTGATTTATGACCATGTCCGTAAAGTGAATGGGATTTAACAACCACCAGATGGAAACTCGCAAGCTCCTACATGTCACCTGTCTTAAGAAACACCACGGGCATTCCACCACTTTCTGCCCCAGCACACCTGTTGAAAGAAAGAACATTTAGAAAAAAGTTCTTCCGCTCTTCCACCTCCTCTCTCCCTAAAATGATTTCAGTTCCAAGAATTCTCCAAGACCAGAGAAATGACCAGGAACCGTTACTTGGCATACTTTGTCAAGGGAGAATTCGACACCGGGGGCAATGGGCATCCTAAAGTACCTGTACAAATTTTTATATTCGTTGATGCACGTGTAGTCAAATTACAGTTTTAAAGCGATAAAAAATTGCATTGACAAAACTGTCAACTTTTGATAATTGGCCTTCCTTTCACCAGCTCTGCGATAGATACCTACCAGAACCATTAAAGATTCTGAATATTCGCAAATAGCTTTGAATGAGCATTTCAGAAATGTATAAAAGGAAGGACATTATGAGTGAAGAATCCCCCCCCTCCAATGAAAGAGAAATGAATTCAGGAAATCTTATACACGGAACTAACCTTTTACTGCTAATGATATTTATTGAAAAGAAATCCCACCATGGAAAATAAGTTAACACGTGAATTACAGAGCGAAGAGAGCTAGAAGGCTAAAATTTATTAAACCGATTTAGCATCTGAAGTGCAAATATGTACCAAATTGGAAACCGAATTCACACTTTTTATTTTCGGTATGTATTTTCAAAATCACGTAACATGATAATTTATTTCAGGGCCCAATGAGTGAAAAATATGAAATTTAGTATACGATTTTGTGATTATAATTGTAGTTTGGTCGGAAAAAAAGCTCCCAAAATACACATTCAATCTTGTATATTCCTAGGGATTAAACACCTCCCCCCCCCCCCAAATACCAAAAAATCTCATTGCAAGAGTTTTTTTTTTTTTTGAATTATTGTTCGCCATTTGCAAGCAGTTAAAATACACAAGTTCATTTAAACATTCAAGTAAACAAAATATTTTCAAGGAAATCATGCTAATTTCGAAACTCGAGTCAATTTGCTCAAATTTTTGAATTGTAGTAACTTAACAATTTTATTTATTAGAAAATAATATTCAAGTCAGAATTCAACACAATAAACGATATCGCAAAATACAAGCTGTACCCCACGAGATAAAAAAGTATTAATCATAATTATTGACAGTAATTAAAATTAATTGTAAGAATATATAGTGATTTTACTTTCTCGTCTCTCCTGAAGTCCTGCATTGCTGCCTCATCGCAACG